>CM075857.1:61051454-61128954 GCA_037975125.1 Latrodectus hesperus
TTTTCTGTATCTTTAAGATAATTGATATTTTTCTCAAAGATAAAATTCTCAATAATTGCATTAACTAAAACTTAAATATAAAATAAAGATTTATTATGTAAATGAATGTTAATTTTTATTTTTTAATAACTTTAAATATTATTTGCAACTGTTTTAAGAAATTTGCTAATGTATAAAATTAATTATTTTATTAAATATTACTTTTATAGATAGTACGCATAACACATTATTTGTGAACTTAAATGTCATTCGCTCTCTAGTAACTTTCATTAATAAAAAATATGAATGGTTAGTTTTAAATACCTGAAGACATTCAATAAAATTCTGCCATGTTATTAAAATCGTTACTACATTTTTGTAGACTTATGGATACATTTTTAATTTTAATATAAAGTATCACAAATAAAACATTTAAAACTACTTACGTGTACTAATACTTAAATAAAAATTAAGGAAATGGAATATGGTCATCATATACTGGGAAATAATAATTTAAGGCATCAATTAATGGCGAAAACTTGAGTATAAATATGCATTTTGAAGTAACATTTTTAGTTAGACAGTAATATATTCACTTCTTTTATGGAATAGTAAAATAATCGTAATTAATTATTCCATAACAACCATTAGCATATTTTTATTGTTACTCGGGGTTAAAATAAACATCAACTGTGCCAGATTTATTAATACTAATGCTTTACATAAAAAAACTGCATTTTAAATCAGTACTTTATATTTAACTTTTTAACTTTACATAAGAAACTGCATTTTAAATTGGTACTTTATATTTAACTTTTAATTAAAATTCAACTTTAATTCAAGAAATATTGCAGAAATATACATTTAGTTTAATTCTAAAAATTAAAATCAGTAATCGTTACCAATTTAAATATTTTAACGTTTCATTATTTTATGAACTTTTCTTGAAAACTAGATTTTTATTTAATTTGCTTAGTATAGATTTATAGCTCAGTAAAAACATAATTTACCTTCTTACGTATAGAATACTTTTTTGAAATCTAAATTCAAGAAAATGTTATCCTTTGATTAACAACGCCCAAAACTTATTTGTTAGACACAACATTTGGAGTTGAATAAAAATATTTGTAATATTTGCTCATAATTTTTAAAGTAGAATTACTTCAAATGTAAATCCTAGGAATGTAAGTTTTGAGAATGATAAAACTGACGACCAAATTAAATGTAAATCTTTATTTGTTTAACACATGCTATATAAATATATATCTCTGAAAACTAATAGAACTCATTGCAACTGAAAAATTCAAATTGAAATTTTCATCGCAGGTTTATGTAATATTCAACAATAAATTTCAATATTTCGGAAAGTATGGGATATAAAATGACATCAGACGTCCATAAAATTCCTTTCATCGTACTTTCTTCAGGTAAATATTATTCCATTTGCTTTTTGTTTGCTGAGATTGTTCAAAATTCTGAATTTGATTTTATGCTGGTTTATTTCAAATATATCTCACTGACATCTAGACACAGAAAACAAACAGTTAAATCTTCACAGAGAGTAAGCATTACATATTTGTTTGAAAATAATAAAAGTAAGTTCTTCTTTCTAAGAAAGACTTTTTGACTATATTTAGTATTTCTGATTTTATCTACCAGTGATAGAAATATTCTCAAATATATTACTTCAAATACGAACTATTATATCTTCTTTTAACTAAAAACCAACTAATAAAATAATTTTTTAACGCATTTTACTGTTGTTAAAGTTTTGTAAAATCGATGAATAACTATTTCTATTTTACTTTTATAAAAATCTTATTTTTGATTTTATTTTAAATATTTTCTGAAATAATACATTTAAATTATTCCTCCTATATTAAATAAATATACTAAATAATACTTTAAATTAAGAAATATACTTTAAATTTTAAACAAAACATGCCACTTTAATTTATTTGAAAATTTGGCATTAACTACTGAAATAATTTACAGATCAAAATATGATAATATTTGCTTCTATATAAAAATATTTATTTACTTATAATTTAAATTTAGTACATTAAAATTTGTTTGATGCTTATCTTTCATTTAAACAAAATCTTTGTTTTTCCATGCCCCTGAGGTCAGCAGCGCTAGCCCAGGTCCATGAGCGCGTAGACCTTCAAATAGTCCAGTACCATAAGTGGATTCTCCATGAGATCTCTGCCGGAGAGACCAAGGCATTGAAGAATATCAGGAGAGGCCTCTTCATATAAACACTTGGAGCAAATTTCTAATATCTTCTTACCCTCCACAAATTTCAAGTTACTAAGAAACAAAATTTACTCATATATTCGAAAAAACTTATTTACCAAATGTAATTTTAAGATAAATGTGAAAAAAAAAGACAACAGTTTATCTAAACTTTTAGATATTACTATTAACACTATTTATAATTTATTTAGATATTCTTGATTCGGAAACGATATGAGGGATTTGTTAGCTATGAAAATGTTTGAACATACGATAGACAAACTATAAACATATGAATCGTACGAGATTTCTATCTTATAGAAATAACAATCCAATAGAAACACTGAGTTTAAATTTAACGGCAATAGAATGCAATCAACATATCTTTGTCTCTTACCCAATTTGTTAGTATTCCCCACTATCACTCTATGACAATATTCCGTTGACAATATTCCATTGAATATTCCGTTGAATAAAATCTTAATTAATAGTGGTAGTTTCGGATGTCTTTAAGCAGAACATAGTAGTCATTTAATATACGAGAGATGCTTTATTCATATCTGCAAGTTTTGAGTTACCAGTGCTCAAGCAGCTACGGTATATTTAAAGATAACACAATTTAAGGGGTGATTTTGCTTATATTATAGGCTTAAAAAAGTAAATGTCTTAAATTATGATTTAGACTTAACTTTCTTAATCGAAGAATCTTGAAATCATTGATGGATCCACGAATTGACGGGTATGAAAGAAATTTTAGCAAATATATTACGAATAAAGATGAATGGTTTTAGCAAGGCAAATCATCTGACCTCGTATAACAATGCTCAGCAAACCGCGGCTCTTTGCTCCTCGGTTGCGGTTCTTTTCCCAAAAGTTTAGTCCATGAAAAATTACTTATTATTTTGCTTTTTAAGAGACGACTAAAATTTTTTGAAACGCTGGGCTATAAAAAAGGGAAAGATATATTGAAAGCAAAAACAGTACACTGTCTTGACAAATGCTGCAAAAGTTTTTCGAAATTATTCCTTAAAAAAGTTTGATGATTTCGACAAATATATATTCTCAAATGTGATTCAACTTTATCAATAGCAGTTGAGGAGTATTGCGACTTAAATGACATAGTGCAAGTTTCTCTTTTGTGCGATTTATCTCTACAACAGGCCCTAAAGAGGAGCTTCTGGAATTATTACCACTAAAAGAACAAATAAGTGCAGTTAATATAGTAAATATTGTCATTGAGTGCTTAGAAAAACATCAAATTCTATTAGAAACAAAAAAAATCTCTTGATTTTACAGATGACAGGTGACGGGGGCGAAGAATATGACAGGTGCAAAATGTCAGTTTATTGTTATTTTGGAAGGAAAAATTAATCTCGAGATACTTACTTGCCATTGTATTAATCATCAAGAAGCACTATGTGTGCATACATTCCCAGGAGAAATTTGCAAAGTAATGAAATTTGTGATTAAGATTATTAATTCTATTGCAGCTAAAGCTCTTTGCCATAGCCAATTTAAAGAATTTTTAACTGAGTAGAAAGTGAATATGCAGATTTGCTGCTGCACAAAATTCATTGGCATCGGTAGGAAACGTATTAAAAAGTTTCGCACTTCATTGTGTTTACTGAAATTAAAGCTTTCTTCTTGATAAAAATGTTCACTATGCAGAACTAATGAATGATCTTTAGATCCTCAAGAAATTTTATTTCTTGATGGGTGTTACTTCTCATTTAAATCAGCTTAATCGTAAGTTACAAGAAAACATTATTTTTTTTGCTGTTAGAAGAAGTAATTTCATTCGAAAATAAATTGTCACTTTTTGCTAAAGATTTTGAAAGAAACGCTAACTCACTTTCCATGCCTATTAAAATATTGTCAAGAAAGTAAGTTTAATATTGATATTTGCTAATTGACTAATAAATATTAAGAAAGCTGTTCTCAACAGGATTAAAGACTTCAGAAAAAGCAAAGTGACTGTAGCTTTTGTAATAAAATCTCTGAAAGTCACGATAACAGAACTTTATTTTTCACTCTTTATCATTGATATTGGCTACTTTGAATTGCAGTTGCTTGGCTTTAAAAGTAAAGCATTATGAACACAAAATTTGGGAATCTTTGTGCCAATTTAAATCTACTGGACAGAGATAAATGTGAACTATGTTTACAACACAAATTTTCTGCTTTAAAAATCTGGAGAAAGAAGATATGTTGATTTTTAACACTTGTGGTATAGTATTCCTGACTCATATGATCAACTGAAATAACTAGCTTTTGCTATTCTTTCCTTATTTGCGTCTATATTTTCATGTGATGTACCATTTTCAAGAATGAACTATATGATGAGTAAATAAAAAAAATCGGATCATCAATGAGAACGTGGAATGGTGACTCAAATTAAAAACTACATCATACAAAACTTTGACTAACCCTTACTTTTCAAGGAAATGTGAAGCCAATGTTCATATTTGGAGAGTTTTTGCTGTTATTTTTAAGAATGCATTTTATATTATTTTAACAATAAAGATTTTTAAATAAATATTATTATATATAAGCATGGTACCAAGTTTTATTTAATTTATTGTTATTAAAACAGACTTATTTAGCAAAGCCAAGCTTGAGATTATACTTTTAATCCTAATTAATTTTGTAATAATATCTTCTACTAAAGCAAAGCTTGTATTTAAAAAATGACTCTTTTAAGAAATTTCAATTGTAAATCATCTAAATTTGACTCATTTGAATAACAAGGTTGCCGATCACTGCTGTAGGGCATTTGGTCACGTTGATCCTTAAAATTCCTTATTTCATCTAAAAAAAATTATTTACCATTACAGTGAGAACAAACTCGTATTGTATATGTACGATGTAGTACGTACTTATTGTTCGTTTAAGCAACCCCAACTTCTGATGTTCCAAAAATGCGAACACATTTGAATTCATTCATTTGTCAAAGTCATCAACAACACTGTAATTAATGGTATAGTTTCCAAAATGTTGTATTAAAATGCCGTCACTTACAATCAATTTACATTTACTCTTCTCCTAGATTTTTTAACATTTTTACACTAAATTTGATTTTAATTAAGTTTAAAGAATCTAAGTTTTTAGTTAAATAATATTAGAATAGAAAATAAATATCAATAAAAAGGATATTTTATTCTTACATCAAAATATTTGTTGTTTCATTATTTCGAAATTTCATACATATACATACACCCATATATATAGACCCATATATATATACAAACAAATGCACACACTTATAAACACATACACATGCATACATACGCACATATATACATACACGCACATGGACATACACACATACGTTTACATGTTTAAAAAATACTCAAACATTAGAAAAGTTAATTTAAAACTATTTAATTAAATTATTATTATTAATATTCAAATAGTATGCTTAATTTCTTTGAAAATAATTTTACACGAGTTTTTTATTTGGAGAAAAATATTTGTACATTTTCCTGGTAATTTATCAGTTGTGTAATAGATACTATATTTAGATAAATTGTTTTTGTTCAACTAAAAAATTATAAACAGCTGTTATTTATGCTATCCCTAGCCTCAGTGCTTCAAAAAAAGAAATTTTTGAAACTTCATACCAAATTGTGCAGTTTTCAAATTTTAACAAGTAATTTCACAAACTCTCTTTAATTAAAATGTTTTATACTTAAAATCTGCACAAATACATTATAATAATGGAAGACGTATATATATAATTCAATAAATGCAATTAATTGGATTATCAGAAATATGGAATGGTTTGGGGAAATTTTCAAAACTGTATTTTAAAATTTAGTGAAAATGTTTCTCAGATCAAAACCATAACCATATTTCTTTCATTGGACTTTATGATTTCTTATGAACTGATTTTTTATTCCTTAAGTTTTTATGTCTATAACTTATATTCTTATTGCAGTTTTATAATATTTTGAAAATTATTTTCTTTCAAATTATTATCCAAAGTAATTTTCATAGTCTTTCACCAAAATTTTGCAGGCGCATAACATATTATGAAATTCCTGATCAAAGGAAAATTTTAATAACAATTATATTCTAATTTTTGATTGGGGTGCAAATAGACTTACATTACATTTTGCGATCTTTATTTTTTTCACAAAAGCTTAAACACTTAAGTTAATATTTAATGAAATGTTATTAAAAATTCGCCAATTTTGTATGTAATATTTATTTAATAGTTAAAAAAATAATTGTAACATTTTTTATGATTTAAATGTCAAAATAAAATTCCAATATAAATAGAATTGCGAATTGCGATTATTTACAACTATTTTGAGTGTTTTTCTAATATGCATTCAATTTTATCGAAAGAAATTTGTATGCGGCCTAGAAAACAGTAATGTTCCATTAAGATGTTTCATAAAGTGTTTATAGTACTAAAGAGATACTAATAGATATGAAGCAAACAAGCAAAAGTATTTTTATATAAAAGCTGGAAATAAAACGATAATAATAGCACTATTTTCAAAATCTTTTATAAAATAATACAATATTTAATTGAAAATATTTGTATTTGTGCAATACAGTATTTCATTGAAAATTAAAGAATGCTGAATTTCTAACTCATAAAATTCAAGTTGAAACTTTTTAAATCGCAATAGAAAAGTCCACTAAATGATATAAATATATTCATTATGCGAATATATATAATATCAGTAAATTATGTGCACAGAAATATTTTTAATATATTTGGGCCATTTTCTAAATCATCAAATTATTCTTCTAACTAACTCAAGCGTGTATGTTCAAATATATTGCTAAAATAATAAAATTAAAAAAGTTGCTTTTCGATGCACATACAAAAGAGCAAGGCAATTCATACATTTTTTTAAACTATAGCCACTGTTTCCATGATGTTACTTAAAGTATTTTTACATTGAAATTCTCGATAGCAGTTGCATATCAACTTTTAAAGGTAGACGGTATAAATACGAGATAAAATAACGGCATAGATGTACTATCGGCATAGATATATGTACTTCCAGATCTCTTAAAATTAGCGTCTATGAATTTGACCTCTAAAAACAGTTCAAACAAATTCATTTGAATTCAAAATTGGCGTAATTTAAAGAAGAGTCATCAAAATAGAAGTTGTTTCCACTTTATCTGACAAATTCAGGACTAGAGCAGCGATAACTAAATACTTTATTCTCATGTTCACTCTAGTCTCTATGTGGATATGAGTACTATACCAATTTCGGTATTCGCGAGCAATATAATAGTTGCATATCATTTCTTCGAAATACATTGTCAAAAATAGGGTTAAAGACTAATATGCAATAAATTAATCGAAGTAACAGGCTGGTATAACGCCAATTTTTTAAAAATAAAATAGAAAAAGAAAAGTATTTTAGTAAAAGTATCTTAAAAGTATTTCAGAAAAAGAAAAGTATTTTGCTTTTTATTTTAAATTACACTTATTTTTTTAAAATTAGTTTTACATTCCTCAAAAGAAATTCTTATGATTTATTTAATGAAGGAAACTGTTACTAACTATATTCATTATTTGATTAAAAACAGCATAATCTTAAAAAATGGTACAGGATTTTAATATTTTAACTTATAAATCCCCAAATAAAGATAAATTGCTCTCATATTTTTTCTTATTGAATAATTCATGCAGATACGATAATAAGCTTAAGCCCATTTTATATTTTCTTCTCAATTAATATAATTTTACCACTTCATTTCTTACTCTAGAATCTAGATATTTAATTAATTGTCTGTTTTCGAGTATAGAATATGTACGCTTTGATGATGTAAATAATGATAATATAAATTTTATATAGATAGCCTGAAAGTCTTAGAAAAAATGTTTTTGCTTACAATAAAATAAACATTAGAAAAGTCGTGAGTAGACAAATGTTAGGAGAAAATAACATAGGTGATATGCTACAGAAACATAGCGTAGTTAAAAACCTGAAGAAAAGAAGGAATGGAACAGAGAAAGAAATTCGTTATGAGTGAGTGTTTTAATACAATATAGCTAAAAACCATGCGGGTGACTTTACATTAGGAAGAAGCATCGGAGAGCTGGAGGTGAAGCATAGTTTTACCATTATAGATTCTGAGCTAAAAATCAAGGAAAAAAGGTGTCGTTTTATGCGCTTGGAAATATTTTAAGACCTTCGGTAGAGGTATTAAAAATGTTGGTGGTTTCGCTATCAGAACACAACTGAGTGACCGATGAGTCATCCAGCATGTAAAACGTTCCGAAAATAGACTCAGCAACTGTGAATAGCAACAAAGTGAAATGTGTCTTAGTTTACCGTGTTCAAATGCCTTTACAAATGTGACCAATTAGGCCGCCTTCCTAAATGATAAATCTCTTTGGAAGTTAGTCATTATTAGTGAAAATTTAGAGAGGTGCAATGAATACAAAAGGAACAGTTCATTAGTGTAATCAAGTCTTGTCTACAGATGAGAATCGTTTCAGTGTTACAAGTGATTCAAAAGTCCAGTTGATTTGAAAAGTGGGCAAGGCATTTTTTTATTCCAGTAACATCACGATAAAAGAATATTATAATCCCTTTGATAATGTCATCTGGAGAGGCATGCTAAATGTGTGGAATCAGCTCCTCATTTATGACAGAGGCTCTGCAACCGGATATCTCTAAATCTAAGAAGTTGATCCTTCTCCATTTACATCTTTGCTGAGGTACCATTACAACACACTTTTCTAGGGAGCACATACTTCATTTTTATGCATGACACTACATGGTCACACCACACATTTGCTGTGCAGGGACTACTAGAAACGGATGATATCACTCAAACGGATTATTTAGCATATTCTGTGGATTTTAACTGCATATTATTTGTACGGTATGCCTTAGCGAGATGGCTTCCAAAACGAATACGTCCTTCGGGGACTATCCAGCAACTGAATCAGCTGCTGATTGAGTAATAGAATTCCTTACCCTAAGAATATTTCGAGGATCTGGTTCTGAAGATGGAGAGACAGTTTGTAGCATCCTCTGCTATATTTTATGCTATACACGAACAAATAAGTACTATTGTTTTAGAATAAGTACTAAGTCAGAATACAATGTTTTGAGTTTTGGTTTCTCAGAACCTTTGCTTTAAAACTTCATGAAACTTTAATCCCTTGTTTTTACATTTATTCAAAAATACAATTTTTATTTGTATATCTTCATGGTGTAGCATTTTTAATGGACTGTTTTCCATTTCTATTGTAAGTAATTACATTAGATATATCTGTGCATTTATATTACAATTAGAATTAGATCAATGGATGTTTCCAGCATTTTCAGTGTTATAAGATAATTTACCAAAATTGTAGAGTCATATTATATGTTAAGCATAACCTTTATATTATGACAGTTTATAATTATTATTATTATTAATTATCATAATAATTATAAACAGTTAATATAATTATGCAATGAATATTTAATATAAAAATGTAAATCGTCACTTTTATTTCATTCATTTAATAGTACAAAATTGCATTATTGTGAAAAGCTTTAAATTAAAGCAATTCTTCTAAAATTTTCGTCATCACTTATTTTTTTAAAAATAGTACCTTTATTAATATCAATTTCTGAGAAAATTTAATTATAGCTGCCTTTTTTGTAAATATAAATATGTAAAATTTTCTCGGGAGACGCGTCTACATTATAATTGTAGACTAATTTGCATTTTTGTTGAATATTTTTTTCTACATTGATAAGGGATCTGATCTGTCTAATAATTTCATTTGAATTAATAATAACAAACTTGTAGCTTTAATATATAAATTACGATTCTCCAAATGAGGTGAATAAAAAATGAGTTTTCTGTATTTTCTGTACATTTATCCAGCAAAAATTATAAAAATAAATAAAAACAACATTTTGAACATTGAAAAAAAATCAGTTTAAAATTAGATTTAAAAATAAGGATACGTTTTTGATAAGGAAATTAAAATCAAAATTTTTCTCCAAAAATATTATTTGAAAAAGTAAAATGTTAGACTTGCAAAAAATATTATATGAATAGATAAAGTTGTAGAATTAAAATCATTGCTACAGTATTCCATTTTATAAAAAAAACCACTTAAATTAATAATTAATTTACTCACTTTCTGTAGCAACATATGCCAAGGTGTATAAACTCAACGTTTTGAAACAATATGGATTTACTCTATCAAATTAAGAAATAGTGATTTTTTCATGGGTATACTAATTTATATAAAAACTATTATTAAGCTATGTGAAATGCTTTTTTCCCTAAAAATTTGCAAATTTATGATTGCAATATATTATTAGAATGTTACATTTCATTAGATATTTCAGCAATACTGTGAAAATCATATTTTATCATAAAATGTAAAGGGTGATAACGAGATATTAATTTTCCGTAATGACTATTCTGTTCAAAGGATAATTTATAACACAAGTTTATAATTTAAAAAAAACTTTAATACTCAAATTCAACAAAATAATTTATAATATAAGGAATCTAATAAACACATTAACTAACTTCAAGTATCTTTATATAAGTATAATCATATAAAGCATATTATTTTTGTTATTATAAATAAATGAATTCCAAACATTTTTTCAAATTAGCGTAGCATTAATGGTAAAAATTAAATGACAAAATAAGAAATAATGTAATCAAACATTTAAAAATTTAAGTGATTGAAAAGTAATAGGCGTTGTGTTATTAACTTGATTAAGAGATGATAACATTGATAATGCAAAAAAAAAAAAGAAATATTTCATTCACGTAAAATAGAAAATGCACTCCAGTCCCCAAAAAGCTTTATTTCATATTTGTGTGTGTGACAAATCTGATTTTTAAATTATTCTTTTAATCATTTCTTATTTACATAACCATTTCCATGACAAATTAGCGTCACGTTGTTGACAGGATAATTTTTATTAATATTTTTACTATACATTGGCAATTTTTTATAAAATTGTCGAAGAATTTCAAATTACAATTTCAATCATGTTATGTATAATATTGATTAGAAAGCTACAACTATTTCTGTGTGTGGAATAAATGTCTTAAGCATATAGTTATTGTTTTGATAAATTTCATGCTATAATAAATAAATTCTAATGGAATATAAATTTTCATAAACATACTTTACTTTATATGTTGAAGCATGTTTTAACTTCTTTTTCATTATGATATGCAGGTGAAAATATTCTCTAATTTCATAGAACATTAGCAAATAATTTAATATTTTATTATTTTTGTTTTTGAATTGAATTGTTTAAAAATAAAGATAGTAAATTGCCTTTTTGTAAAATTTTGTAAAATAAAACACTTTATGAATAAATTTTATAATATTGAAATATTGATTTAAGTTAAATTTTCAAACTGTATTACAATATCATTGATATCTTTTGCAATGCATAACTTCAAATCAGAAATATATTAAACTATGTGTTAAAATTAGTATATCTTTGTTTAAGCTACTTAGTTTCCTTTATTTATGAAATTAGCTTATAGAAAATTCTTTAGCTTGCAATGCAAAGAAATATATACGAACAAATTAATAAAGGATGAATTATTTAAAATGATGAAAATTTCGTTTTTCATGTAATTTTACTAATATACAATGGATTTATTTCAAAATTAAATGCATCTACCACGAAAAACATGCGAATTTCAATATTTATTATGTACTTAGAAATATATTTCATTAAATATATGCTCATGAGATGAACAATAATACCAAATGTAAGTAATATTTTAGATTACTCCTTGACTTTATACAAATAAATGTTGTCTTAGTTTTCTATTATTTATAGAATTTGCTCATAATCCTGTATTTATTTTATGAAAGTTTATTTCAGGTTTATGCCTCTAAGCGAGCTCCACATTCGTCGTAGATAAATATATATATATATAAAACTCATATAATAAAGTGCCTAGGATTTATTTCAACAAATAATTAGAACAAGCTTTATTCGCATAAAATTTTAAGCCTGTTATTTACAGAAACAAATATTTACTTTCATGGTATTTGATTACGAAGCAATAAAATAAATTTTAAAATCCAAACAACGACATGTGTATGAATGAGAAATGTTTAATTAAAGAAAAATGTAAATATATTAATAATGGTTAAGCATTCTGTATTGATGTGGCATTGCTAAATTTGTCCTCAAATTTCTTTATACCAAATACTTAATTATGAATAAAAATGTCTATTAAATATGTAATTAAATTTTAAATAAATATTTTTGTATATTTTCTTTTCATTTAAAATCTGCAATTTGTATTAAAATGTCTGTGAATTAAGGTATTATTATTGAGATATTGAATTTAACTGAGCAAATGCCTACATGTTTTGAAATTAAACTATTTTCCGTTAAAAATACGTTGTTTCCTAAAACATTTTCTGTTTATGAAGGAAATTTTACCCAAGAATCTTTTTAATGAAGGTAATTTTTCCAAAGAATCTTTTTTACAATGGAAATTTTACGAAAGAAAATTCAGAATGATAAATAATAAAACAAATGTATTCAATAATTATTACACATAAAATATTTTTACAAAGTTTTTCTCAGTATATAAGTAACGATTCTAAAGTTCTTCATGCGTAAAAATTACATGCAAACAAAAATGCATTTAGGTATATAATACATAAAATCGGCTTTTTTTATTTTTTGCTTGAATGATTTTATGCAAAATTGGTGCATGATGACGAATAAGAAATAGTGTACGTAATGTAAAAATATCAACAACGAAAGAAACCTTTTTCTTAAATAAACAACTACAAACCAGGAGGAGAATTCAAGAAGCAACAATTTAAAACTTTATGCAAGTTGCTATTCTGTTGAATATTTCATTTTAGGTTTTGCAACCTTTCTAAATATTTTTATATATGTATATTATTATGTAATAACGTTAAATAGTATATATACATTATTGAATAAATATATGTGTCGAATATTTAAATAATAAAGATTCTCTTATCTCAAATTTCAATCTTAAAATTTCTAAAAACGCATGACAATGAAACAAAAAAGATATATTTTTGCTGTTCAAAATATAGCAAAGTAGTTATTTTAAATAAATCCTAATTTTTCCGACACTATCATGAATATTTAATAAATATGTGTATTATTGCTAATATCATTTTTAATAAAATGTAAATATTTAAAACTTTCAATATTTTCAATTGATAATTCAATTGAATTGATATTTTCAAACAAATTGATAAACTTAAGTTTGTAATGAAAAAAAAATTGAATAGACATGGAAAATTCTCTAATTTCAGAATATTAATTTATTTAATGAAAGAATAGCAAAAAATAAAAAAATGATAAAGCAAAACCTCTACTTTTTTATTTTTAGAAATATTCTTTTATAATAATTTGCTTTTTAGTTTCATGAAAATTACGTACAAAAATCTTATATAAAATTATTTAGTAATATATCCCGTTAGTTCTAAATAGTTGTTATTTGTAATTAACAAAATTGCAAAAAAATATATAATATTAATATAGTTTAAATTAAATAAAAGCATTAGGATTTACCATTAAAGTTGTATGTCAGTTAAGTATTTAGGAAAGCAATTGCAATGCTATTTTTAAAACCTCGTATTTGTAGTTAATTTTATTTAATATAACTCTTTAAAATGATTTTTCAACTGATACTAGGCAATTAAAAATAGAAAAATTTTACAATTTTTTTTTTTACAATTGCTTATGTTTTCCTAAAAATAGCAGTAATATATGACACATGGTGATAAAGCAAAGAGCAATTTTTCAACTCAAATTTCAAATTCGTCACTTCACTGTACTGTTACAGAATTACAGGAACACATTATCGGCGTTCAATGGCTTTTAAAATGGCAGAAAGACATAACTGGAAATGTACATCAAACCAACAAACACAAGAATTTTCAACTTGGCGTTGATAAAATGCTTAGGATATAACAAACTGAAAATTAGTTCAAAACCATACAATAGTTTATCATGATCACAGGACGGCAAATAATCACGCAAAAATTAATAGGCAAGATTATCATACATTTTTATTGACTTATTGTCGAAACAAAACTTGAATAAGTAATCTGTATGTATAATCTTGTAGGTAAAATTATTTAAACCATAATTATCATATGATGGACATATGCTGTAAGTGGTTAGTTGATTGAGTTTTCTGGTCCAAGGTCTAAAAACGGATAAAATACGCTAGGTATGCTGTAGAATGATAGTATTGTGGATCAAAACCATAATTTAAGGACGCAAAAGATGGAGTTGGAATATCAAAAATATAACAGATATTAGTAAAAATGGTTCCAATATGAACCAAATGCCTGTGATGTGTATCCCTAACAATAAATAAACATCAATACTATTATTTTTGGGTGATGTGATTTTTCTGAAATGATAAGCGGATAATGTGTATTTTCACTGACGTAATTCGAGATTGATGTCATCATGATGTTCAAGACAGGACCAAAACCCGTCTAAGAGCTAAAGGGATATTGTTCCTGTACATACTTTCTGATAGGTCACAATTCTAAAACAATTTTCAAAAATTATCTACGATAGTGTCGAAATGCTGATAGTTCATGTCATAAAAGTTTTTTGCAGGAGCATGTTTTCTTGTAAGTAACTCCATTTTAAGTATTCTTTAGAAAAATCTACAGCATATGTAAAGCCACGAAAATGACATATTTTCCTGATTGTTACTGATAAGGGCAAAATAGACCACACATTAACATTTGACCTACTAAAAACATCGTTTACGCATTCTTCTTATGCTCAAAAGACCACTACAAAGGTGCTACACTAGATGCTACAATACGATAAATGAAAAAAATACTATGCGTATGATATTTTAATTTTTCATTTCTCACAGCGGGCTTAATGGCACCATTCTCAATTAAAAATAACAATCCAATTCATTTTCTACATGAGTAGTTGATGTAAATCCGAACCTTTTGCTTACAGTTTACTTTCACTGTGGAAGTATTGTCACAATACTTCAGTTTACCCGTATATTTTGCGGATCATTTTTTATAACATGGTAATATGATTTGACATATTTTACTACTGAAGAAATAATTTTAATATTCAATAAAGCAAAATACCACACTTAGGAAAAATTGAATCTGAAAATGGATACAGAATATGTACAGTTATAATTTCGCTATATATATATATATATATATATATATATATATATATATATATATATATATATATATATATATATATATATATATATATATATATATATATATATATATATATATATATATATATATATATATATACTATATATATATATATATACACTTATAAGAGTGTAAAGAATATGAAGATAAATAAAGGAGAATCACATAAAATTCAAACTACTTAGAAATTAAATTTCAGGAATAATGGAAACAATGGCTTTCAATACCACCGCTGAATGCCTGAATGTGCATAAATTCAATCAATCAATCAAATCAAACTACTAGTAAATTTGTTAAATGTAAGAAAAATCGTGTTATTAAATCTTTAAAATAAATAACTTATTTTAGTTCATAATTTAAATACAAGAAAGTTTTATTTTTCATGTTTTCTTTTTTTTTAAAATAAATTTCTAATTTTATGTAGTCAGATTTTTTATGTACTACTTCAGCAGATTTGATTTGGTAGTTTTGTTTTTCTATGGAAGTAAAAATATAATTTGCATGCAAATACATATATCTTGTACAAATAAACATTTTAATCGAAATTTTAAGTACATAAGATAATTAATTGGGATAATTTAAGGATAATTTTAGGGTATTTACCTAAAATTTGTCAATATTGGGATTTATTTTTCTCTGGTTTGTGTAACATTAAAATTTATTTTTTTATAATGAATACAATTATATAAGTATATGTAATACTAACAATTAAAACTATTTAATACGTTACTGTCTAGCAACAACTGGTACAATGGTTTTACTCCAATATATTTCATATTGCCTTCATTTATCCTGTAAGGCTTTTCTCTATGTAAATAAATTTTTAATGTAAAAGAAATTTAAAATAGTTTGTTTCTATTGAACAGTTTGAATTAATTCTTTAAACTCCATTAGAAGAAATCTCTAACACTTGATTGATTAATCTTTATTAAATATTAAACTATACACCATTCTTTTTCAGGCTTTACAGGGTATCCAATGCGATCAAAACATTCTTTTAAATACACTAAATATATTTTTTTGCTAAATAAGGAAATATCTAGGATGCGTTCTTATAAATTTTTAGAAAAATATTTTAAAACGTAAGTAAACTAATACTTGTTATTTTCTTTCAGCAATGAAAGATGTTTTTAATTTCATG
Source organism: Latrodectus hesperus (assembly GCA_037975125.1). Taxonomy (NCBI): domain Eukaryota; kingdom Metazoa; phylum Arthropoda; class Arachnida; order Araneae; family Theridiidae; genus Latrodectus; species Latrodectus hesperus. The sequence continues at coordinate 61,068,005 of CM075857.1, forward strand.
AACAATTAACATTACTTACAAATTAACCCGTCGACGACTTTCATCAAAAATACATCGCCATACGTTTAAATTTTTTTTTCAAAATGTGGGTGAAAGAAAGCAAGCAATTAACTTACATCTTCATTAAAACAAATAAGATCTTTAAATTTTATTTCATATTCCGATTTCTTAAGCAAGCATTTAGCATTTGAAGTTGATAAAAACTCAAAGCATGAAATATCACCTTAAATATAATAAAAAATATAAAAAGTAAGTTGTAGTCACTTAACTGTGCATGATTTATCATCATATGTTTTTTACAGAAGTTTTCTGAGGAATATACTAAGAACCTATTAACTTTTAGTGAAATTCTTCCTTCCTCCCTGTTTTTTTTAAAAACGTATACCTAGCTAAATAAGTATTTTCTGCTATGAGGATGAGAAACATAATGATTCAGGCTGAGTAATACGTCAAAGTTTCATCTATTTTATGCTCGCTTGATAAGCATATGTATCATTAAAATACCAGTAACGCATTATATTCGATAAGTTTTACTACAATTCATTCAAGAAAGACTTGTCTGGCTGAATTCAGAAAAGTGATATTTCTACAATATGATATTTTTGGAACAACTATATATATATATATATATATATATATATATATATATATATATATATATATATATATATATATATATATATATATATATATATATATATATATATATATATATATATATATATATATATATATATATATATATATATATATATATATATATATATATATATATATATATATATATATATATATATATATATATATATATATATATATATACATATATATATATATATATATATATATATATATATATATATATATATATATATATATATATATAATATTCAAATGCTTTATTTATTGATGTATCCATTGTAAATCGTACTCTTTTATGAATATTCAGTATTTTTTGTCCTTCTCTTTTTGCCTTATATTTACGAAAACCATTTAATAAGCAAGAATTCATGTATTTTACTAAAGTTTGATATAAAGTAATGTAATCCTATAATATAATATCTGTTCTGCGGAGATTGTATATCAATATTAATGGAAAATAAGTAGGTTGATTTTTATGAAAATAAAGAAAATAATCTCGAGTGACTACAAATATTTTTAGTTATACGGATATGTTTGGTTAGTAAAAATATCAAATTTAAAAACATAATGGTAAATATATTGGTAAATTCAAAATATATTTAACATAACATACAAATAATTTAATTTACTAAAAATTCAAATAACTATTAATATTTTGCAGTTATTCTTTAAAACGCTTTGAAGTTTTGCTAAATATTGCTAGATTAAGTAAAAAACAAACAAACAAAGGAATTGAATTTGAAATTTTGAGTATTTTAAGCCACAATTGAGACAAATACTTTGGCATATAGATACTAATTCTGGATATTTTTTATTACAATTTACAGATGACAAAATTTAATTTCATGGAAGAATACACTCCAAATATAAAGTTGTGGTAAATTTCTATCATGAAAAATTCGCATTTGCTTTTTGGCTTGTTAAATAGATGTGTTACGCTAATCTATGTCTATTTATCGCTATACCTAAATACATCTAAATCTATTTATTTGTTCCCTAGCCATCTTCATCAAATTGATAATTAATGATTCTAAAACCATCATTTTGATGGAAATTGTATTTACATATAAATGATCCCACTTCTCGTTTCATGATTTAGCTTTGTTAGTCATTGAAGCAATGTTTGAAGCATGTCCAACTTGTTTGCTATTAAAATCACAAATCTCAAAGATTCGAGGCAGCATTGAGGACCATTCTGTAACCACAAATACAATTTTAAACTGTTTAACATATGCAGTTATAAATTTTTGATCTGAAACAACATTAATACTGTAAAACTAAAATTTTGAAGCTATAGTTTGATTTTTATCAGTGGCAAACTAAGACGTAAGCAAAACATTATTTAAAAAAAATCGTAATCAAAACATTTAAATGCGATTTGTGTAGAAGAAATTTCCTATGAAATTTCATAATTTAAACACATTGTATGTATCACTTACACTTTTGCAGTTTTCTGCTATTTACACCCTTTTAAATGAATACTTTGAAATAGTAAGATTTGCATAATATGCTAAAATCTACCAGACATTAGAAATTCTTGTCATGCGTAGAGGTTGTCTTTGCAGTGCATAAATATTAACAAGTATATACACGCATAGATGTATATTTATGATGTGATATTACATAAATGAAAGTAAAATATAATAAAAAGTTTTTTTTTTTACTTAATGTACAAGGAAATAAAAAGATACATTTTCCTTTATAAAGCAATAATATTTATGCACAAATGTATTTTATATCATAGTGTGCATAGCATTTATTCATCATACTATAATATATTCATTTCAAGTTGTGTGTGTGTGTGTGTATGATAGCAACTGTTCCCTCAAATATATTTAAACTCTGATTTAAATATTCACAGTGATTTTATATACATTTCCTTCTGTATCAAATCTAAGCATTTCAAAATTTGAGAATTTTTCCTGTGGATTACTTAACTGTACTTCTACGAACTATCTGAAATTTGATTTCTTAACATTTTCTTTTTTAAAGTCTGAAAATGTTTGCATAAGGAAATTCAACAAGAATACTTATCTTAGTCTTAGTATATACCTTCATCATAAGAATACTTATATGAACAATAAAACTAATTTTAATGTATTATTCAGCAGCGTTTTAAATATAATCGATGATATTTATTAGATTAGTATACATTTTCAATTTATTTTACTTTTAAAAAATTTCTTTTCCATTGTCAACATTATTTACTGTTAGAATTTTTTTACAGTTTAAGTAATTTTATTTATTTTTTTAAAGAATCTACATCATTTAACTTTACATTTTTAGGCTATAAATAGATCATAAGCATTCTGTAATATCAGTAAACTTATAAACATGAATTAAAAGGAATAAAAATAAATTTAAGTGTGAACCATTTTATTAACATATTTCCATAACTCATAATTTAAGGAAATAATGATATTCATTTGGGAAAAAGATGAAAATAAAGCTCTTACTATGTATAACTTTATAACCTAAAAAGGTCCACATTCCTTATTTTATATAAAATGATAATAACGCACTTTAAATATATAAAAATTACGCAATTAAATGCTTACTGTTTTAAATAATTCAACTGCATTCGATTGCATAACTGCATAATTTTGAATTATTCATGTAATTTAATAAATACGACTTAAATAATAGTATATTTTATTAAATCATTTTATATTAACTCTTTAGTTTTAGACTGTTAAAATATTTTCACATTTTAGAATATGTTGCTTTTTTAATTATTTGTATCATTTGTTTTTTGATATAAATTATACATATTTGCATATATAAATAATATATATACATATATATATAACCCGGTGGTTTAGTGGTAGCATTTCACACTCCGAAAACACTGGCCCGAGGTCGATCCTTGGGCTGAGTAAGGTCGACTCCAACTTTCATCCCTTTAGTGGGTCGATAAACTGAGTACGAAGCATGCTTGAGAACTAAGCACTGGGGGTTTCGCGTTAGGTTGACCTCCTAATCGGGATATATAAACAAGGGATGTAATGCCACAGAGTATTGCACAAAATTTGAAGCGAAACTTCACATTTTAGTAGTACCCTATGATAAACTAAATTAAGGACAACTGTAAACAACAAATATACGTGTATATATTTATATTTAAAACAATAATCTTTTTCTTACTTTAAAAGTATCATAAATTTATATCAAAATTAGAATTTCAATCTTAATTTAAATTTTACACTTAAACTATACCATTATAATAAATTTAAAAATAAATTTTTAATTTTTAACTAATTAAAGAATTTACGTATACAATTTTCTGTTTACATTTAATTAGATTTTTACGCTTTGACATTAATATATATTTGCGTAAATTTCTTTTTATATATTTTTTCCAGACAACAAAAATATTAGTTGCTTCATTATTGGCAAATTAATATTAATCATATTTTACAATAATATTTGTTCATTTTACAATAATATTTATGAAGCTTTAGTGAAATTGTTAAATCATCATTTATATTTCATAACATTGCAATAATATTTATGAAGATTTAAGGAAATCGTTAAATCATGATTTGTGTATTTGATGAGAGTATTTAAAACACACTTAATTATTAAGTATCAGCACAATGATATGCATTATTTAAATTAATACCAACAATAGTTTAATGCTGAACAAGAGCTAGGTAAAATTAATTTAATATAAATTATCCTAATTATATGATATAATAATTACCAACATATATAAAAATGAGTTTTTTGAATAATGTCAAGTTTGGAAAAGTAATGAAAATAATTATCCCAATAAATTGTAATATTTTCATATAAGTAAATGATTAAATTCACGCACAGATAATGCAGTTACCTTGAACCTAATTTGAAACCTCCAATACATTTTTTAAATCATCTTGAGTAAAAGAAAAGTTAGATTGAATTTGTATTTAGAATAAAATTAGTAACTACAATTTGATATATTAATGTATTTTCTTTTCAAAATAAAATACAAGGTACTACAATTGACGCTATATTTCAGGACACATGTTAGGGACAAGTTATTAAAGAATAAGGTGCTTGGGATTTGTTTGCCTTTATGGGAAAGGGACATCGGCGACAACATCAATGATGTCATTCCCTTCAGCTGTCAATATCAGCTGATAATAGGTCACACCTATGAAAATAACTTTTTCATCAAAATCATAATTTACAAAAATTCAAAATCATAATTTACATTGAATTTGTAATTTCTACTTTTTCATTTTTAAAGAAAATTGAATGAGTGATTTATTTTTAAATTTTGAATTCACATACTTTATTTTAATGAGTAATTAAAAATTGAAATATTTTTCATTCCACTTTATTCGTTGTAAAATTTTAAATGATTATTGATTTTCTTTTTAACTGATGCATTTAGATCTTAAATTTTTTTAATTGATTTTATTGTATAATGTTCTCTGTTAAATATGCATTTCGATTGAAAATGACAAAATATCTTATACATAAACATGTCAAAATAAATAATAATATTATCTAAATTTTAATTAAAAATGTTTTGACTGATTTTAAAAGAAATTATGAAAAACAGTATTAGACATTTAGTTTTGACACAGCTTTTTAAAGTTTTTTTGTGTGTATGTGTGTGTGTGAATAATCATTATTAAATTATCGAAGGTTATAACACGAAAATAACTTTATCTGTCAAGTAATTCACTCTTAATAATCAATCCTGCAATACTAATTTAGTTTTATAAAATCTGTAATTTCATATACATTTTCATAATGTACTCATTTTCATTATTTTTTTCATGTATGCGTCTTTAATATTCTGAATATACTGTAAGTAATTTTTTTTATTTATTTCGTCTTTATTTTAAAAATATATAGCTCGACATATTTAAATAATTGTTTTATTAAATAAACAGCTGTTGTTAATTGATTGTTTTTTTATAAAATATTAAATTTGTTACTGTCTAGATATTCAGATTAACATAAAATTCACTTATTTAAAATCATATACTTTTTTATTTTATATCATTAATATATTTTAATAATCTGTCTGGTGGAAGGTAAAAGGAATTTTATTGAATTCATTTCTGTCTGAGTTCCGTTTAGAAATCCCTCAAGTATTTAAGTACAGTGCATGTGTGTAAAAAAAATCATGTGACTCTTTTTTTTAATCCACTTAGGAGTAACAAGATTTCATGACTGAGAAGATTAAATTTTTAGTAACTTCTAGAAACGTAAGTAAAAAAAGAAAAATATATCAGAGTTTTTATATTTCGTGTATTTTGTTATCTAAGTTGTCTTTAAAAAATGTTTTTTTGGTGTACGTTTGCCATAAAATATTATTAAGTAAATGTTTAATATATTTTAGCGTATTTCGTTGGAACGAAATTAGTTTTAGCACAGTTTAAATTAAAATTCGGTTTTTGAAATTTTACAGAACAATTCACTCATTACTTTCGAAGAGAAAAAATTATTCTAATTTCATGAAAGGAAAAAGAAAACTTTATAAGAATTACTCTCATAAAAATAAATATAATTATAATTAGATAATGTTTAAGATTTATGTTTATTTTTAAGTGTTTTTATAGTACTTTTTATTGTGAAGTTCACAATGATTTCAGTAACGAATTACACACATTGTAAATTGATGTCTTTAATTCAAGTAATAAATTTCAATTGAAATATTTGCGGTTTGTTAAATTATTTATTAATATACATTATTTAAAAATAATGCTCAATGCATTTTAATTGAAATAAATATATTGTATTTCTGTATATTTGGCTTGTAATTTTATAAAATTTATAGTAAATTTTATACAATACGTTTTGTTTTAATTTTTTGATAAGTACATATTAAAAATATACACCTTTATACAAATATCTGGGAATATTTATATTTGTAAAAAATATATTTCTACTAATATTTCATAAATATTCATTTAAATTTTAAGAACTATAAATATATCGATATCACGTTTAGCAAAATATAAATATCTTATTACAAAACTTGTATTTTAGTACAGAATTCAAGCAGTGAAGTTTTAATAAAATTTTTCTCACTAAAATAGATTTCATCTTAAATTTTTAATCATTTCTACAACAATAAATACCGTGTGAAATAATAAACAATATGATATTTTTATAATATTCTAAATAACTTTCTTCTTAACAAATATATGCAAACATATATTAAAGCATAAAGTAATTTACAAACATATCTTAAAACAAAATATACACTAAAAACAATTGAAGAAAAATTATTGGAAGTTTCTTTTTTTAAATTGTTTCTATTTGAATTTTTTATACAATTTTAAGTTTAAAAAAATATTTCATTTTACCGGATAATCTTTCATTTTCTTCTAAAACCATTTAATTAACTCATTATTGCAAGAAGATTTAATTCAGTCATAATATAAATGCGTTCATTAATTAATTATATTACCAAAATTTTTAAATTAAAAGTTATTATAATCAAGAAAAATCTTTTCTATAAAATATACAGTTTGAATAATATTTTTTAATGATTTGTTAGCTTCCTCTTTTTAATTTTGTTTAAAATCTAATAGTTTATAGTAACACACCAAACCTGAATGTTAACATTTATTTTTCTGATACTCTGGAGTATCTTTCTGTAAATTGTCAAGAATTAATTTTGGTGTTATTAATTATATTTATAAGACATTTATGCATTTGATGGAAAAATAGGAATAAAATAGAGTACTCTGCTATAGAAAATTATATTAGATCATTGTTTATATTTCTTTTGTTTTTGGAAAAAAGAAACATTTTTTTCAGTTTGCTTAACTTTGCAACAGATATTTTATAGCTCAAATATTTATGTCACATAAATACGTGACGGTATGAATAATTTATGTAGATTTTAATCATATATAATTAAAACAACATGGTTAAAATGTTTCTATACAAAAGAGGAAATTCATGCCAGTAATGATTTATTTAAAGAAATCGACAGAATCGCATTGCCGTTGTAACTTGTAACAGATGATGATACCTATAATGAAGTTCATAATTTCTTAATGAAAAAAACATGGGTGTAAGTGAACGCTTTGAAATTTAATTACAATAATGAAGTGATGAAGATCAATCAATAAATGCGCGAAAATTCATCATTATTGAATAAATATTTTGCATGAAACAACTTGAATATTTCTATCAGAATTTATCGAAATCATAAATTTCTCATAGAAAGAACCCAAATATTTTTCTATGGATTGACTTTTGTTCTTGTATTTTACTGCTACACTTTGTAACCAATAACATAAATAACCCTTACATCCATTAAACTATTACAAAGATTTTTGTGCGATTTTTATATATAATGATCATTCATGACTCAGTAAGGAACATTTGATAAAAAGTAGATAATTAATTATAACTTAATATTCGTAAACCATGTTTTGAAAAGCATTCTTGACATCGAAAATTTATATTTATCAAAAATTTTAGTTAAAGGGGATTTTTTGTTTTTCAATATAATCATCGTTGTCACCATTAATATCATTGTCTCATATTTAAATTTAATCGTATACCAAGTCATGAGTAGTTATAATGGTATATTTCACTAGGTAAAACTAGGATTAAATATTTGCCTATTTTGTGTTAAAAATATGCTAACAAATAATTTAAGTTTAATTTTCTTTCATTGCGTGTTCATTGGTTGTTATCTGCTTACTAGGCTGATGGTCCTCCCAATAAATTAATTAAGAACTTTAAAAATAATAAATTAACTATTCAAGTAAAGTTTCATGATAGATCTAGAATAAATATAACATTGATAAACATTAATAGCTATTACAAACATCAGTTTCTATAATTTCATTTCTTTTTATATTTTTTGACTTTTCTAATAAACAAAAAAGGAAACTTTCCTTATAAATCTATGCTCCATTAACAAATTGTATTACTGATTTTTTTAAAAGTATATAGAGAAATTTAATCAAGAAGTCACTTTTCATTATATATATTTTTTAAAGTAAGGAAGAATCAGTATTCATTAAATTTCAAGATAAAGTATTTTTATTTCTCGGGGTTATTTTTCAATTATTGTAGCTAGCAGAGTTATTCGAGAGTTGTCAATTGAATTGGAAAAAAAAAATCTTCATTTCAAAAAACGAATGCCAAACATTTTCGGGGGAAATGCAACTTCAAAATATCAAAGATTTTTATTTTCTTGGTAAAAATGGGCTCGAAAATTTTATTTGCAGGTGTAATTCGAAATTAAAAAAGCTTTATTCAGAATTTAATTTATAAATAAAAAAAAATTGTTTTCAATTGCGATCAGCTAATGTATACTCGATTGAATTTTATGAAAAATATTTATTTCCTAATTTCAGTAGTTTACAACAGTAGAACTGATCAAAACAAGAGTTTCATGCTTTGCAAATGCACTTAAGTTATAAATCTTTGTATTTTTTTTCAGTATGGAAAAATAACAAAGTCACTATATTTTGTTATTCAACAATTAAGTTAATATAAAATATTTTTCAAATATAGCTTAAAATTATTAAAACTAATTATAAATTAAAATAAGCAGTAACATTGTTTTTTTATTTCATGTGTAAATAACTTTAGTAGATTTTAAAAATTATGTTTGTAATTCCAAATGACAATTAAAAGAATGTCAAAGTATGCATCCTCAACCTTGAAAGATCTGTGATGTCAAAGCTATGAAAAAAGCACATAATATTTACGTTAGCAAAAACCTCAAATTTACATTTCTACACAGGATTAATCAGCTCTTATAGCGCAATGCATATTTCAAAAAAGCCGAGTCGCTATCAAATGTAACATTTACAAATTAAATCAAATTCGTATCACCAACTAAAAAACATTCATGAATCGATGTTTGGTAAAATGCATGAGTCTTATTGATTAAAATTTTGTTGACATCTAAAAGCAAGAATAAACAAGTTTCTTTAATATCAAATACTTTTTCAGGGAAAACCTATTAATATGTTTTCTCTGGGATGGTATTATGTTATATATATATAAACTCTTAAATGTTTCATTCACATTTAGTAAGCATAATACAGTTAATAAATGTTGCGTTATTCTTCTTAGTTTCAAAATTTGAATTAAAAATCAAGTGCCTAACCATTTTCTTAAAAATTAATTACTTGTATTTGGTATATACAGTTTGCAGAAACATTCAATTAAATTTAAATTAGCCACCTCTTATAGTAACATAAGGAAATTCAAATTTTACGATACAGATTTCAGAATGTTGAAAATGTAATTAACCTAATCATACCTCATCATATAAAGTCAACAATTTTTTTTGAGAAACGTTTTTGTATGGTTTAGAAAATAATAAATATTATTTTTTTTCAGTTATAAATATAATCTCTATTTTTAGTCATCAGCATAAATTATGAATTTGTTTAATCTTTAATACATAGTTTGTATAGCTTTATAATACAAATGTGGAAAAGTAAAAATAAAAATACACTTATGATTTAAAAATACACGAAATCCAGTAATAAGACGTATACAATTTAGAAACAATGTCATGTTATTACGAAATAGTTTAAATAGTTTAAGGTATACATATACTGAAGTTAATAAAAATGCAGTTACGTATTACACATATACCAATATAAATTACATATTTAAATATTATTAGATGAACTGAAGCGTAAATTAGCAATGTCAGATCGGAAGACCAATTAATTCTCTTTTCTATAGTCAAGGTGAACGCGCCATTTGCTGGGGGATTTTATCAAAATCTTGTGACATTTTATTTTATATCCGCTGCTCACGTGAAATAATTAAGTTACGCATTTGACATGCTTCCCTCCATCACATACCGCTGAATGCCACAAGTAATTAAGATAACCAGACCGTTAAATTACAGCGTTTCGCAGTTGATTGCGTCTTAATTGAATGTAATACACAGATATTGAATGCAGTCCGGCTCAAATCAACCGAATAATCGGGTAAATTCATCTCTACCCGACATACATTTAAGCACTGGAATATCCAGGTAGGATTGAAATTGATGTTGTGCTTTACAAAGTGTTAGTGAATTAAATGTCACTAATTTATTGACTCTATTAATACTTTCAAGTGGATTAGCGAATTCATGTTTAGTTTGTAACATGATCTGCAGATGAGACTTAGAGAGGTTAATTTATATTTGTGAACTGATGCAATTAATTTAGATTATAATAAATGTATTACCATGGATTATACATACTAATAAACATGAAAAAAATAAGATTACATTTTAAAAAAGTGATATATTTTTCTCAAAAATTATAATAAAATTACCAGTTCGGGTTTATTGCATCGTAAACATTTTGATATAATTAAGTTAATATTAACAATTTATAGTTTTGAATAAATGGATTTTTTTATGTTTTCTTATTTACTTAAATTAAATATTTTTCTTATGAAAAATTACATTTAAATTTTTTACGTAATTATAAGTACAATTGTTGACATTTAAATGTCAAAAAATGTACTTTTAACATAAATTGATATAATGTTAAATTGAAGTATTTATAAAAATAAAACTGAGTTAAATTACCATTGTATACTAAATTAATTAAATTGAAATTAACTTTTAAACAATTTTAATATGTTTTATGAAATACAATATTATATATATTTATATTATAATATTATAAACATAAAATAAATATGAATATGTATTTTTATCTATTGAGATATTTTGAGATACTTTAAAATAAAATTGTAATTTTTTACAGTAAAGAATATATATATATATATATATATATATATATATATATATATATATATATATATATATATATATATATATATATATATATATATATATATATATATATATATATACATATATATATATATATATATATATACTCACAAAAACATCACTGATACAATGAACAACTAGTGCTATAACATTAAGGTGTTGAATTCCGATGCTATATATTCAGATCTTAGCATTAACTTTTTCTAATGGGTTAATGCTTGGCAACATATGACAAGCAAATTTCAATAGTTATTACTTTCCTTTCAGGTAGATTTAGATCTTTGACCTCCTTGTTCTTCCGTTGTATCACCGACGGAAACTTGTATTGCTTATATAATAACAGGTTCGGAATAAACCACTCGCTGCAACATTAGATCAACTTAATCACTGTGTGAAAACTACATGAATTGTTGCATTCCCAATGGCCAAATACGATAGAAATTAGAAGACACATCTATTGGTCTCGTATTATGATTTTGAATGCATGCGAGTAATGTGTATTCTCCATAATGGTGTGTTAACGTCACCATCATGATACTGTAAGCAGACCATAAAACTAACTAAAAACACAAAGTCACATAATTTCTGCCTCCAAGTTCTTGAAGCAACAATATAAGAAATTGTATTCCATGTTGCCGTAAACAACAACAGTGTGTGTGTAAAGTCATTTTCACTTTGCAAATGATTTATTTTTATAACCATGTGCTCAGGATAAGCATATCTAACCCGTGTATATTTTTCCAATTGTTAGTGATAGCAGGTCGCGATGATATATCTCGTTAATCTGCATAACCGACTTACATACCTGATTTTGCAACTAATCACAAAATTACAAACATTGATAAAAAATATTATTATGATACATTAAATCACAATCTCAAACGCAGTAGGTTACGCACACACACACAATCCCATTATTATCAAAGTCATACACGTGTAATTATTTTCCTTACCAAGACATCATAACATAATTTCAATAGATAATATGTTCAAGTGGAATGTGTATCTATGGGAAAATATATAGATTTATTCATTCCTTCATTACCACTAAGCATTAACACTAATGTAAAAATATATTTTATTTGAAATGTCAATAAGAAAAAGAAAACATTTTAAAGGATTATTTTAACAACACTTTAATTAATAAATCGTACGTCAAATTAATTATGTTCCGATATTTTAAAAGGCCGAACATATACTTTTTTCAATTCTAATTATTTAGCATTTTGAAATTTAATCCAATTTGCTGAAAAAGAGATATCTTCTAATAAAGAGCAAATGCTTAATGATATCAACTATGCAATTAATCTTCTGTTAAATGGGAGCATTTATGGCAATCCTTGTAAAATGTATAATTTGAAAACTATATTAATTTAAAATTTAAAACAAAAATGATTTGGCATTTCAAGAAAGAGGGACATTATAGAATTACTAAATTAGATCATTCATTTATTCTCTCAAAGTTCTCTTCTATTTTTGTTGTCAAATATTTTTCGTTGTTTCCTCTAATTCATAACTGTTTTTTTAAAATTCTTTTATCAGTTTAATAATTTAGACTTAAGCTTTAATTTAAAATGAAAGCAGACAAAGCATGTAATTGAATAAATTTCTGTCATATTTAATCACCAAGAAAACTTATTTATATATGATATGAATGCATAATGCTTCTTAGGCATATTAAATAAATGGTATCGAAAAATTCCTTTGACAATTAATATTGTAGAATAAATAAAATTACCCTAGATGTTTCAAGAAAAATGCATAAAGAAACGCTACAATTAATTATAAATATGCCATTACGTGTACTGCATTTCATTATTGTCTGTGTCATTTTCAATTACAATTTTTCTTTGAAATTGTCAAGAAAAGCTACCTAGTAACAGAATTATAAATGAAAGATAAATTGGTTCTAAAGGAAAATTTAATTAGAATGTAAATAAATAGATACGATTAAATGTTAATTTTCCACTGAAAAATTAAAAATGAATAACAAATTACTCCATGTCTTTTAGTCATTTTTACAGTTGCAAATAATTTTCTGAATTTCTCTACTGAAAAATTGATTTTTACGTTTTTGAATTTAACTTCTTTGCAAGAATGAAAAAGTTTGAAATTAATTTTCATTTAAAACATTTCTAATTTTTGAAGCTGCCTCTTACATCTCAGTTCATTCTAAAATGTTTTTAATAATCATTCTTAGTAATAATTTAACTTCCGTTCTTTATTCAACGTTTTTTAATAAAATGCCATAACACTAATAAAATTTATTTTTAATACTAATTAATCTATGACGCTGAACTATATCGGTGGGTGATTGACAGATTATTCAATTAAGTTATTCTTTGTCTGTTTTTTTATTAATAAAGGTAATCAGTTTAAGCTGCTGTTTATTATTTCACAATTGTGTTAAGTAAATATAAAATAAAATTTGATTAAAGGGAGGTTACAGTAGTTCATTTGATTGTAAACATTAAGAAATTACAATTAGAGAATTCTGAGTAAATTCTATTCGCATAAAAACTAAAAGATAACTTGTATATACAACGTCAAATACATTAATTGCTTAAAATATCTTTTGTAAGTAGTTTATAGTATTACAGTAAACTGCACTTTACAATAATACATTTTTTAATTTAAATCATCTCGCTCTAGTTATATTTCCGGTATTTTCATGACTTTACCTTTATTGATGTATATTTTTGAAATTATTCTACTGCCATTTTTTTAAACATATCACAACATTTTTTATTTTCATTTCATACTAATTTTGTTTCATCAAAATCATTACAAGCGTTCTTTAAAATAAAAATTCATTACAAATGATATGCATTATTAAGTATTTAAAATTTTTTTTGAATCTTAAAAACTTTTCCTTACTATATTTAAAGCAATTTTATAAGGCCACTCTATTGTGTTTTAAAGCTTATTAGTTAAATATCAACTATTGTTAAAATTTAGAAAGATAAGGTTGTATTTCTTCTTTTAGGAAGAGAATCTTTTTTGGGGGTATTTAAGAGATTTCCATATTTTCTTCCTCGCCTTGTCCCCTTTTCTTCCTTGTCGACTCGCAAGCAGCCATCTTCTCACTGTGCTCCTTTCAGGTTTGTCAATCAAAAGGAGAAGAACAAACAAAAATACAAATAGACATACTTATTGGATGGATTCTTTTCTTTCAGTGGATTCCCAGCCATTGAAATATAAATGGCAATGAGAGAGTGGATAGCCTGGCAAAACAGGTATGCTTGCTCCCACAACCTTCTTTGTCTCTCTCATGCAACCGAATTTCATCCGAAACAACCAATTACCTAAACAACAAATGTCTTTGTAAAAAAAATGCCAGAAAGCAGAGGCTACAAAAAAAGTGTGGTCTAAACTAATACACACTCCTATTCCTATAGACCTCCAACGACAAAATTTCAGTGCAAATTTTAAAATTCAGAGTGGACACGACTACCTTCGAGATCATCTTTGTATATATTGGCATTTTTAACTTTCCTGACTGCCCCATGTGTTTCACAGGGGAAGCAATGAATTTTAGTCATTTGACAGTCTGCCCATTTCTGGACAATGTTAATTCTCTTATGCTTGACAACCATCATATGAAGGCTACTTTATATTGGGCTGCTAGAAGGAAAATTTGCGATGCGGCCAATTTCTGACGTAGGAAAAAAATATAGTTTCTTCCTATTAATGCACCAATACCCTATGTTTATAAAAGTCTTAACTTTCAAATGTACACACACACACACACACACACATATATATCACATATATATATATATATATATATATATATATATATATATATATATATATATATATATATATATATATTGATTTATAAATAATGATTATATTTGTCTTAAAATATCTCAGACAGATCGAAATTCTCAAATTTTGGGCAAAAATCGCGGTATTTAGACGTTTTGTAGTTTAAAAGCTGATTTCCTAATAATTTGGCGACTTGGCGACAGTTGGCGAGATTCTTGGCGACTTGGCGAGAAATCGATACTTCTGGAAACATCCATCACCTAAGCTCTAGGACCAATATTTTTCGAGATAGCCTTCTCCGAAATTCCAGAACCTTGACGAAATTGGTAGATTTCTCCGCCAAGTCAGGTATAAATACCGCAGCCCGACATGGAATAGTCAGTTTTGTGAAGTTAGTGAAGACGATTAGTTGTGACTGCTAGTTGTTCTCTGTCTGAGGTATTTGAGACCTGTGATTAGAAGCTGTTTCTTATTATATCTGACGAATTGTAGCTGTATAATTGTGATTGTTACAGCGGGAATTTCGTTTATCTAGTGAGATTTTTACGAATAAAAGTCTTGTGTTCATTAAGTGGTTGCTTTATTCAACTCTCAATCGACACGAACCCGTGAAGCTCGGTACAATATATATATATATATATACATATATATATATATATATATATATATATATATATATATATATATATATATATATATATATATATATATATATATATATATATATATATATATATATATATATATATATATATATATATATATATATATAATTTTATAAATAAATGAGGAATTATTCTCCAGCCATATAATACATTTAGATTTTCTTCTTTGATTTATTGATTCGCACGTATATACAATAGACTACAAAAGTTAAAGAATTACCAGTGTCTTGTGGTTAATTTGTAACTATGTATAAGCACCAAAATTTGATGACATGTGCAAAAGAAAAGTATGAAATTCTTGTAACATTGAGTTCTACATAAAAATAACGCATAAATGATTTAATAAAAAAAATTGATAGAAAAGTTACTTTTTTGTCTTCTAGTAACTGCCTCTCTACACATCGTTGGGTTGATGGTATCTCTTGCTTTGTCCCCTCCAGTTCAACTCACGTCCTGAATAACTCGCACTCCCGTATGAATCAGACTCATCTGCTAAAAGTATAGAAACCCATCCCTGTCTAGTCCAGGATACGTGTTCCCCTACATAAGCTAAATGGACCTTTTTTTCTGTCGTCTTGTTGGAGGGACAAACAGAGCTGGTTGAATTGGATAGAGACCTGATTGGTGAAGACAGCTGAGCATCAAACTAACGGATATTCTTCTCCTTGATGATACAAAATAATTAGCAACAAGTTGCAGATGAGAAATACTTGTTCTTCTTCATTTTCTTCAGGCCGAAAGGGAAATAAAATGGTCTTCTGCAGGTGTTGCAGCTAGTGTTTGGACTAGGATATTCCATCTGGACACAGAATCTTCGGTTTGATATTTAATCCAGACACCGTGGACCAATGTACGAAGCGCAGTACGGTGCTCAGCTGTATCAGCTTATGATATCCCCATTTCCCTTCATTTGACTCTGCCACCTTAATGAATTTAGCAAACGGTTTTTGTCTCGCGTTGCTTGATCTCACTGACTATTGTAAATAAATGTGTTTACAAAAACTAAAAATCAACAAAATTTTCACACACAACTTCTAAAGTCTGTTGGTTGTATATTTTTCTTTCCCTCAAACATATATTTGTTCTTTTCTATAAAAAAATAGTTGCTGGCACGTTTACATAAATTTACGAAAATTCATTTTTATCAAACTATGAATGTTATTGTTAGTGGTATTTTTTGTAGGTAGCTTCCAAAAACATGTTGTTCCTTAACTTTTGGATGCCAGTGTATTAACCACACGTATGTTCAGGAGAACGTGTTTTCATATTTTCTTATTTTATATGTTCCATCAGCTCCTTGCTGAGCTGTCAACAAAGATTAAAATAGTCAAAAAAGAAAATTATGAGGCAGAAATATCTTATACCTTGGCATACCTAATAGAAAATATATTATAAACATAATAAATTAAATTTATTTTAACTCTAGATATGATAGTTTTATTCTTAATTTTAGGAATGTTTTTTCATTTAATAACGCCACAAATTTTAATTTGAAATAATGTAAAAAATATTATGTACTAACAATTAAATATTCTGAATTTAATAAGGAACATATTAAATTTTAGAAAAGTAAAATACTCTTAAATTAATTACATGAATTATTTTGTATTATTACATGTAATTTAGCACATTAGATTAGGTATATATTTCCTTCAGTAAATAAATTTTTACATGAAATTGTATGACAATCTACTTAGCAGGTTTTATTGTGTAGAAAGAATAATATGCAAAACAGTAGTATTTAATAACTTTCTTATTTAAAAAGCAAATTCATAATTTAATATTTCAAATCATATGTTACTGACCAAAATCACAAAGATAACAATAATTAGTCACACTAAATATAGTAGCATAGCTGCCAACTCTACTGATTTTTTAGGGAAATTCCTGATTGTTCACCCTTTCTCCCGATTTCCCGATAATGTATAAAAATCTACTGATTTTTGGCAATTTCAGTGAAAAACTTAAAAACTGCCGAAATTTTGCCGAAAAATAAAATTGAGTTGCTTAATATTATGAGACTGTGTGTAATTATATATTTACATGCTTAAAAAGTTTCCCTTTCATGATAAGATTCTTAAACATGTAGAAGTAGGTTGTTTGCAGACTATTGAACAAGTCTCATTTTCAAGTGTAAAATTCTTTATTGACAGATTTCCCATTTTACTGCTTTATATAGTTTGAATAAAGGATTGGACATTCTTCAAACTGAGTTCTTCGAACTACAAAGTACTGTCCTCACAAAAGAAACACTGGAAGAACCAAGAGCAGACATACAATGGCATCTTGTTGGAAATCTGAAAAATAAGTTTGAACAAAAATGTTTACCAATATGTTTCCCAGTTTATGCTTACAATTTTAACTTACCACATTCTAATGCGGAATGTGAACGGGTGTTTAGTCATATAAAAATTAATTCAAGTCTTCTCTTCTGAAAATTTAGAAATATTAATTATTATTGCTAAATATTCTCAAAACGAGAAAAGATGTTTTGAATAGCAGTTCACCGATTCATTTCTAGATATGCTAAGTCAGCAACGCATGAAAAAAAATTGCCACGAGTTATTCGAATTTTAAATGTGTTATGTTTTTTATAGACAAAGTATTTGAAAATTTCTATTTTCTTATATATAGAAGTATTTTATGTATTTATGTAACGAAATAATTTTATAAATTTAATATTTATAAATTGCACTGGAGTAATAAAAGTTGCCATATAAAATAAATATTGAGACATAAATGTCAATGTGTTTATTTTTAACATATAGTATATTCATTTATTCTTCACTATTTCTTAATGAGATTGATGAATATTTCATTAAAATATTAAGATTGACACAAAATAAGTTTAACATAAATCATTCTCAGAATGTATAATTTAAAGATTAATTTTCTCTTTTTGCGGTGCTACCATTTTAAACATACTGTTTCAAAAAATTTTCTAGTAATATCTCCTGATTTTTTCTCTCAAAATCAGAAGAATCTACTAATTTTTATTTCTCCAAGGTTGACAGGTATGTAGTTGCATAACAGCTTAAAATGTTTAAAACAAAATATCACCCAAATGAATTTTTGAAACAATATTACACAGAAACGTTAAATGAATAACTGGGTATTTTACAATATGTATATAAGCATTTTGAAAGTAAATACTTTATGCTTAAGAAAGTAAAAAAGAAATACTCAAGTTAAGTTTCTTTAGAAAATGTTTAAAAAGAAGAACATATAAACAATAAGTGCAAAAAAAAATTTTTTCAATACCCATAAAATGCAATTACTTTAAAAAATAAATTCAATAATATTAAGCTTCAAAGGACTTAAAATGCGTGTATTGGACTTTAAAATATTAACATTTGCGTTATAAATTGAAAATCTTAAAATTTAAGATTTTGTCACTAAATTTTGTATTTATTTTTCTGGTTTTGTGCAATAAAATTGCTTTGTAACATCAGTTTATCAAAAAACGAATTTCAAAGTTTCAAATAATCATTTTCTGTGTAATTTATTTAATTTAACATTTTGGATATAAAAATCATTTTTTCACTTGATTTCCTGCAATCTCCACGATAGCTGTGAAATACCAATATTTTACCACAAAAATAAAAAAATAAAATTATACTGCTTCTTAACCACAAAACTTTAACTATGCAGTCGTATGTTGCATGTAAACAGAATATTGAGAAATTCTTAAACATCATTGTTTTATCCTTAAATTAAATCAAGTGATATCACTCATTCAATTAATATTTAATAGTTTTATCACCAATTACATTGAGGTAATAATTTTTAATTGATTATCATCAATTATTCAGCTAATATTTATCAATGTTATCACTAAATATTTCACAATAATTGCTTACAACTATAGCTAAAAATACACGTCTTTAATATTTCTAATATTTTATATTGATAACAGAAAAATAATTAAAAGAAATAATACTAAATAGAAAGAAAGCTAATGTCTGTTTATCACTGGGATTAATATTACAATGCATTTTCTTATTAATTATTTTAGCTACTCTTACAACTAAGTTTTCTTAATTATAAAAGTACTTATTATTATCACATATTCCTATTAATATATCACAATGATAAAATATGTCAACATTATCTAGTTGGAAATATAATCGATATTAAAATATTCTCTTAAATCACATCCTTTACTTTGATATAATTTTTTAAGCATTTTATACTTTATCCAGACATATTACCTTGTAGACTCTGGAGAAATACATAAAAATACTGAAGTAAATTTTCCATAGAAAATATGAAAAATATTTATTAACTTAAAAAAAAAAGACTTTAGAAATGTGATATTTACTAAAATAAATCAAGTTTTATATCATTACAAACATATTGCAAAATGTTTAACTTCATACAAAAACTGCATATTTTTTTTTTATACATTCATTGACTTTTGATATTCTTAGAAAAGAAAATGCACTTTTATAACAGAAACCATTTACATAAATAAATTATGGATATATACATAAAAATGTCTCAAAGTGTTAGTTCTAATTTTTATTGAAATCATTTATAGAAATTATTTTAAGACATCTAAAAATATTTCTTCGAAAAAAGGGAATATTTTATTAAGAATTAAACTAACAAAATATCATTAAAATTTATACAGAGGTCTTATTATAATCAAACAATATAATACACATTTCAAGTAGATTATAATAACAAATTAAAAACTTTTTAATATAATTTAAAAAATGAAAAATTTTAAGTACAATTTCCTTAAAGGATCCAACAAAAATATTTTTAAAAATTAATGGAAATATTTTTAATTAATTATAATTTAAATGCATATTCCAATTATTTATGTGAACCATGAAGAGGAAAATTTAAAATTATTGAAGTCCTATTCAGAAAATTTGAAAAAGTTTTTTGTTCAAAACATTTAAGTTCAGATTTTTGTTGATGAATAAACTCTGCAGATGATTAGAATCAACTTGACACGAAAATTTCAGATCGTTAACGAAATATCATTTTTACGTCATTAAAATAAATATGCTTCAGAATTTTAAATTTCCTCATATTTTTCTTTACCTTTTCTTTTGAAATTTATCGTATTTTTATCATAATTTAAACTCAATTAAAAATCAATTTACTTGATTTTTTTTCAGTCTATTTATGTAAAGAATAAGATAAAATATACTTCCTAAGTAAACTAAGTATAGAAAAAATATATTTTGTGACAAAATACAAGCCTCATTTTTGAAAGCAGAAATTGAAATTTCATATGAGAATCATAAGTATACGCATTGATTTATATTTTCATTAATTAGAGATTAATTCAAAAGTTGAGGATGTAACACTTTTTTCATTGATAATATTACTGTTCTTTCATTGGTAACATTATTTACCAATGAAACTTTACATATTATTACTTTTTAATAATTACTTTTTTTTAATAATTCGATGTAAATTAAAAGTCTGTAGATGCAGCACATTTTTCATTGATATTATGACAATACATCGGTGTATGTGAGATTACTTTTTTCATTGTTTCCCATTTATTTTAGATTTTATGATGTTGTTAAAATCTCTTAATTAACTATAGCATCGACATTTTTTGTCAAAGAAATTTCATGTGATGTGTTTTCAGACAAACTTTAAAATGATTTCATTTTTTTAATATTGTAATTTTAACACATAAAATACAAAGCTTCAAATAAAATTTGACTTTATATCAAATAAAAATTGACCTAATCAAAAATAACTTTATATGATATACCTAAAAAATGAATTTAGAACATTTCTTTTGAAATAATTTAAATTACTTCATTTCTAATACAGAGTAAAAATAATAGTAATATTAAAGGACTATATCAATTGAGTACATGAGTACGAAGCTATATTTAATTTCATTCGAAGAGTACATATTTTATCTGTAAATACTATGATTTGTGTATTTTCTCTAAATAATAGAACATTTTACTTAAGAATCAACAACTTGTAACTTAACTAAGCAAATTGAAAAATATCTAACTGTCTGTTTGACATGTTAGCGTTCCGCAGACCAAATTATTTTTAAAGTAATCTAACAAAAATATATAAAAGCGGGGCCAAATTTAGAAAATTATTTTTAAAATTTGTAATAGAAAATGTCCTAATGATAATAAAAATTATTTTTATTACTTAACAGTTTGCTGAGAACTGACAAATTTAATATAAAATGTATGCAATGTACGTATTTCAAATGTTATAAAAACAATCACTGAACATATTTATTTACAAATAACTAAAAGAAACTAAAAACAATTTTTAAAAAGACCATTTTTTTGAAGAAATATTCAAACAATTTATCTCAGTATTTCTTGAAATAAATTCATGTTAAAAACTTTTTGTATTGACTAGAATTACTTTTAATAAACCAATGTGGAACGATTTGAAGAAATTAAACGAAATGATTGCATGTCGTTCCACTTAAGCTACAAAAAATTCATTATTTGGTGATAAAAATTCATGAATGTTGAACTTTTACAAAGAATTTGAAGGAAAAAAAACTACACACATACAAATCTGTTTTAAACAGTGATCAGAGAAAGCAGTTAAATGATAGAAATGAGAACTTATGTCGTTAAAAAACATTTCCCCTTTCATGAAATAAATTAAATTAACATATTCATACATTTGTTCCCGTTTTATATTTAATTCATGAGACCCTTTCTAAAGGTAAAATGATATTTATAACATACTGACACACGTTCCGGTTGCATACCATCTCATTGATTAAAAAAAACATGCATATTAGAGAATTTGATTTAAGAAAACATACATTATATATTTCAAGTTAAATTAAACTATCTTTGCTATTGAAAAATTGCCTTCAATTATAGTAACAGTTTTAAAAATAAAATCCATTTCTTTAGCATTATTCGATGTCAATTTCACAAAATGAGTACTAAAGATAAAATATTCTATTTTTTAAGTAATGATAAAAACATCTAACAAATTATACCACATAGTATGTACCTCAATATATAATTAGTTCATTTGAACATAGCCCTCTAAAACATTTGAATTAGAGGACAATTTTTATTTATAAGAAATCTGCGATTCACATTTACGTAACTATACATAACAATCATTCTGAAGATTCTAGTAAAGTTCTTGATTTTCATTGCATTATTCAATAACAAGTGCTATGTGCCAAAACAGGTTTAAAAATGTTTGATGTTTTGAGTTTTTTTAATCAAAATTAGTCAATTTTATATCAGCATGAGCACCAAATAAAAGAAAATTTCAAGAATTGAATTTTTTGTAATTTCCAATTTTGAATTGAGCAAAATGTATTAAAGAATATATGATCATTTTAATGATATTTGTGTTTTATTGTTAATAAACTTATAGTAACCCATTGAATTAATTATCTTACACTGATTCAATCATTTGCTTTCTTTTATAACAATTGTGAATCATTCGTTTATCGAGTTATATCATAGGAAAGTCAGTATTTTATCTGAAGAAGACGGAAAAGGAAAAAAAAATGGTAAATCTTAATCCTGACTACCAGTCGCTTAACGTCAAATATTTTATTTAATCTCAGAACTTTCTTCCTAAAAATAAGCAGCGTTTACTGAATAAAGTTACAGTTTTAGCTATCTGTATTGTTCTTAAAATTTCATTAAATACTAATTATGAAGCCTCATATTTTCATAGAAAATAAATGTATTGAATCCCTTGCATTGTTTTTGAAAACATGAATTTACTTGTAACTTAAAATTTAATGTTCTTGTTTGAAAAAGTATTGTAATGAGTATTATTTTGCTTAATTATATCCTTAATCCATATTACCATAATTCATAATTCGATATATTAAAATCTTATAGTATATAATAAACTAAATGTTGCTAGATATTAAAGTCATCTCTTTTATTAATGAAATTTAGTATGATATTCCAATAAATACAAGAAACTTGAGATTTTACAGTAAATCAGAAAAAACGAAATTACAGTTCCTTCTTAGAATGAGTATTGTCCATAACATAAATCCGAATCTGTATATTTATTATTTATTAATCAATATTCTTGCTGTTTCCTTCAAAGAAGATACTTATTAAATTAGAGACAGTGAAATTATCTACAATAAATTTAAAATTGTTTCATTGTTATGAAAACTCCACTTTATGCTATACTAAAGCTTATAGATATGGTATGCTATGGAGAAAATATAAAAAACTATATAGGGTTTTAGTAAAGGATCAAAAAGAAGAATTACTCGTTATTCGTAAAATTAATTATTACTTTATAATTTGCACGTAAACCTTGTATATATATACGTATATATATATATATATATATATATATATATATATATATATATATATATATATATATATATATATATATATATATATATATATATATATATATATATATATATATATATATATATATATGTGTGTGTGTGTGTGTGTGTGTGTGTGTATATAGTATAGTAGTATATATATGTGTGTGTGTGTGTATTTGCGTGTGTTTGTTGCATGTTTTCATATACATTGTAGATTTTATAAAATAAATATATGTAAAATAATAAAATAAATTTTTATGACTGTAAATATTCTTTACACTTTACATTATTTTTAAGGATATGTATCACAAACATGCTTGAAAACAATATTCCAAAGCTGTGATAACCCACCAAAAAACTAAATTGAAATGAATAACTCATCAGGATATTTATAATCTGTTAAGTTTTTAATTTTGTGATAATATCAATTTATTTTGTTAAAAGTATGTATGTATGTGTATGTGCAGTAATTAAAATATTTGAGATAGTTTGCTAAATTAAATTATAAAAGATTTTTTTTAACAGCAAATGAGTTAATTTGTTATTTAATAGTTATCAAAGCATATTTTTTGCAGTTGCATGTACGAAAAATAAAAGTAATTATCTATATAAAAAATAAAACTTTTACTTGTAAAAGAAAAAATTTAATTAGTATATTAAAAGATAATCTAACAAAATTATATAAATTCATCAGTACTGTATGTAATGAATATTTCAAAAAAGAATAAAAAATAATTATCAGATAATAAACATTATTTATTTTCTTTTTTTAACTTAACTACTGAATCTCTTTTAATCATTACTAAAATACATTCATTATATATGTTATTTATATTCAGAAGAGTTTTTGAAAGGAATTTAGAAATAATCATAGCACACAATTAAAAAATAACCATCAATGTAAAAGATAATTTATATCTAAATTAAATTTCAAATTTCTTCTACCGATATTTCGTTTGCTTGCTGCTTTCAAAACATATTACTATTGTTCCTATTTCTATGTATATTGTTTCTGCTTTGTGATAATTCGATGTTTAAAATATGACACATTTACTTCTATACTATGTAGGACTATGAAAATACAATAGTAGGTTTTTCTATTGTTTTGAATTAACGCTCAAGAGCAGTATAAATAAATATATTTTGAATATTGTTTTTTGAATATAAAGTGTGATGCAAATATTATCCCTTCGAAAAAATGCACAAGCGTTCATTTAAAACTCTAAATATTTAAATGTGAGTACAGAATATAAAAATTTAGAAGATTTTTGAATACCTTAAAATACTGTCCATTTTTACATAAATATCGTAATTAAAAATGGCATATTTCTCATGATAAATAAAAATAAATTTATTTATAAATAATAATTTTAGTTTTTATATTGACTTTTAAAAATTAAATACTTTATCATGCTTACATTTTTTCAAATATTAGGCTAAGCAACAGTAAAAGTATAAACCAGGGGCTTTATAGTGTAAAAGCTGAAGAAATAAATTTCGAAAAAGTTTACTGTGTTCAGTATAAAAATAAATCAAACCTTATATTCTAGTGTAAGAGTATTTTATTTCTGTTACTTTTATTTTTTAAGTTTATTTTGTTGTTCAAGAGAAGAGTAATTTTCAGTTTCTATTGGTACTTCATTTCTTCAATGTATAACTAAAATTGATAAAAATCAAACTGTTTGAAAAAATTGTATACCATTGTTGAAAGAAATTTTAAGATACATTATAAATATTCTTCTATATATATATATATACTCTATAATTTCTTCAAATTTTTTTAAGAAATTCTTATATATGCTTTCATAATTTTTTGTTCTTCATAATGCTTGTGCTTTCATAATTTATTTTCCTTTAGAATAGTTTTGAATAATAGAAAAAATAGTTTTGATTAAAGAATAGTTTTGATTAATAATACTTTTTTTCCTAACTTGTGCTTAAAGAATAATGTAAAATCTTATTTAGAAAATTATTTTACTATTTTAAATTCATTTTGATTGAATATCATTTTCATGTTACTAAATCATTTGTAAATTTTAAAACAGCATGTAATCCAATGGATTTCATATGTATATTTCCTGAAATTTGTATATGTATAAATATCGTTTATAAATAAACTTTTTCTACTCTTAGCAGAAATTATTTGTATAATAATATCACTTGTTTTACATAATAGTGCAGAAAGTAAATACAGATTATACAGCTGAAACTTTTTTACTGACATTATACTCAAATTACAGACTTTTTTGCCATAAAGCATCATTTGGTGGCAATTTTTATTGTTTGTAACACTCAAATGATAATACATATTCGCAATAATTCCACTATAATTATTTTGTGCATATTATATTAAGGATCAATATATCTATCATTAAAGCATAAAAATATTTTTCTTAAAAAAATTCATATTATTATGACTGTGAATATTGCATCTACTCTATAGTTCATAGCTTGCTTTCTGTGCCTGCGAGCTTCTGATGATACATGTTTACCATAATTATAGAAACACAAAATTAATATAAAGTTTTTGGTAATCGTAACAGTGAAATAAAAGGATATTTTAAATATTTAAATATTTCAAAGCTTTGTTTCGGTTATCTAACTTTTACTATATGAAAATAAAATTAATGTTTTAAAAAGTAGAAATAAAATCAATGAAAATAATTAAAAAATTTATTTTTATATTGATACTGAAAAAATGAAATAAAGAGCAAAATCAAGTTTTGATTTAATTATTAATTTTAACTTGCAATTAAAATATTTGTGTAATCTTCCTTCTGCAATTTTGTTCTATATATTTTTAATAATGAGTAGATAAATCTATTGTGAAACATTAATTTCTAAAGAGAAAAATATGTGTACAGTAATTTTTTGATATTATATGGCAAAATAATTTTAAAAAATTGCCAGTCAAAGATATTTTGCATCAAAGAAACACTTTCCTATTTATAAATGTCTTAAATACAATGTATCATGTATAATCTTCATTAATTATCTTTAGTGGATAACAGTCATGATAATTTTAAAATTTACGCAATTAAATCTTTCTAATTACGTAAATTTTAAAATTATCATGACTGTATCTGTCTGTTAAAACAGCATGAAAGCTTATGAATAGTTAGAAGTTGAAAAATGTTTATTTTTGAATTGCGCAGAATGAATTATAAATTACTTGATCTCAGTATAAAATTATAAAATATTTTATTAAAATATATTTCTTTAAAAAATATTAAAATATGTCTAAAAATACGAATTAAAATTCTATAAATTTGCACAAAAAACATTTTTTAACTTTATTTTCTATCCTAATTTATGTGATAATATTCATTAGAAAGAAAATTATGCATTTTCTGTGATAAAAAAACTACAATTGCAGTGTTCTTCAATTTAAACATATAAATTGAGTCTATTTCTAAGCAATTATGAACAAAATTAATTTATGAACAAAATTTATTAATTAATTGCAAAATATTTTCTTTGAAAAATTGACTGAACACTTTCGAAGCCAATCGTAAATAATTTAAATTTACGTATTCACACATGTGCAAAACCAGAAGACATAAGTTCATTTAATGAAAATTTATCAACTTATAAACAATGTTTCTCAGTCCATAAAAGGATTTAAGCATATGTATTTTAATTATAGATATGTATTAATATTTTTTCATGATTTGAATACTTTGTTTTTACAAAAATCTTCTAAAAATATCTAAAAAGTATTTTTCTTTTCCTAAATTAGGAAAAAGAGATAATTACAAGTGAAAAACCAAGAAATTAAACCCATGTTATATTATTAAAATTATTCTAAACAACATTACAACATTGTGAAAAAAAAACTTTAAAAGTTGACAGTTTAAATTTTGTCAGAACAATAACATAACAAAAAAGTTACTCAGCTTAAAACACAAACAAATTTTATGATTTTTATTCAATTGTTTGAAATTAATTATATAACCGACACTACTAAAAGCAATCATTGTGAAATTTTACCCTGTTAAAATCTCAAATTACAAATGTTACTGTTAGAGATAATGCATTTTCATAAACATTTCCCAGAATCTAATTATCAATAAATGAAAAAAAAATTACAAGGTAATATTTCATTGAATCATGATGCAGCATAATTAAGAAAAATGTGTTTACTGAGAAAATATATTAAAGAAATGAGTACTTATTGGTAAATAATCTTCAAATCAAGTCAAAATATATTGAATTCAAAATTCTATAGTAGGACATACTACTTGAAACATTTACATAAAGGAATTTAAAATTTCAACAAACAAATAAATAGCATCAATTAATATGCAATTTTGAATTTATATATAAAATTGTATTCTACGGTTATGGTTCCTATAAAGTAATCAAACCTCACAGAATCAAATCATTGCTATTTTCTTTTAGTTGAATTGTCAAAGGAATTTTGGTATGGCAAACTAGTAGGTAAATAAGGTTTGCAGAAAAATTAAAGAGGTTGAAATGTAAAAAAAAAGATTTTAGTTGATTTAAAATTGTATCAGCAATTTCAAAATACCAAATGCACATCCACAATATATTAAAGGAACAAATAACTAAATTACATAAATAAATAATTAAATTATTTCTTGTCGAAAAATCAAGCTTATTTTCATACCTAATGAAAAGAAAATTTTTCCACTTAAAGCTCTTACATATACGTTTCTTACATTTTATGTAAATCTTTAAGATCTTCATGCAAAGTGTTTTCAATTATCATTAGAAAGATAATCAATAAAATTTTGATAAATAAATGTATGCAAGAATGTTACATGAATCCTTATTAATCAAAGTTCAAATAAAAAAATAAAAATAAGTAAAAAATAAAAAAAGTTCAGAGTTTCTCTGAAATTTAAGTAAAATATAAATTTAAAGTAGCTAAACATAAAGTTGAAAAAAGAAGATTCTTGTAATCGGTACAATTGATTAAATATCAAGCAGAGAATTTTTCCCCGCCCGATGGTATCTTCACCTTGACGTGGAGGGCGGGCTTGCGTGCTACTGCAACTCAGAGAGCTATGCCGGCGGTAGCTTAGCTACTGGTAGGGTCTCCCATGCCGGACAGGTCTTCGTTGGGTAGGAGCCAGACTAAAAGAGATACCTAAAAGAAGGAAAACTCCGATCCAAACCCACGTAAGGAGCTATGTCAGCCTTCTACCTTTGGTGCTCCGGTCCACTTGGATAACAGAAGCTGCCTCTTTTCCCTATCTATGAATACATCACACTCAGGAATTCATGCTGCATCGGCCGTCGCGCAGTCAAAAAAGGGTCGCGATCCTGGTTTAGGTAGATTGCCTCGATCGATAAGCAAATTACAGTCTCCCGTGTCTCTAAAGATTTTACAGTGCAATATCAACGGAATTTCATCAAGTGCAGCTCGAGTTAAATTAGACCAGGTCTTGGACCTGGCTAACATTTATGGCGCACAGATCATCGCTGTGCAGGAGACCAAATTGAAGGGTATTAATTCCCTCAACATCAAGGGATATAATATTTATAGATCTGATAGACCAGACAAGGGTGGAGGAGGACTTGCTTTCCTCATTAGAAATATTAACTATCAAGGCATAAAATTCAGTGGAATAGAACATTCTGACCTTGAAATTCAAGGCATTAAGGTTACTTGGAGGGGCAAAACCCTAAATATCTATGATATGTACCATCTCCCAAACAATAAGGGTCTGCCTTCTAACATGCATAACTTCCTTGTGGACAACACTATTCTGATCGGAGATTTAAATGCAAAACATACTAGTTGGGGGTGTACTGAAGAAAATTGAAGAGGTAATGAACTCATTAATATGGCAGACGATTGTGGTTTCATCTTTTCAAACGATGGTACACCAACCCATGCATCTTACAGTTATGACACCACTGAAGCACTGGATGTCGCTATTGTTAGCCCCAATCGATCGATAAGCAAATTACTGCCCGGGGAGTTCCTGGTCAGTCCACGAGAACGTAGGTAGCGACCATCTCCCTGTTTTGATTAAACTAAATGGCAAATTGCCTGTTTTTAAAAGCAATAAAAAGTACTGGAATTTCAAGAGGGCTGACTGAGAGTCCTATACCCGTTCTATTGAAACCGATATTAACTCTAAATCCATGACAAATATTCTTGATTCTGATTGGCTCACCCTGAAATCAGTTATTATAAATAATGCTAAAAAGGCTATTCCCAGGGGTAATATTAAGAGTTTTAAGAAATTTTTTACCCACAAGTCACCAGCTCTCCATCCTTTGTTGGAGGAGAGAAAAAGAATTCTCGGCGCCCTAAATGAGCCTAAGGATATTTCTCGTATAAATTAATTTAAACAGAGTCAATGCTGAGATTAAACTAGCCTATCCACAAATCAAGAGAGATAAATGGAATGAACTTTGTTCTGGGCTTGATCCAACTATGCAATACGATTCAAGACACAGACGGCCGAATTCCCCAAACTGATTGCGAGGCTGCTGATATCCTTGGTGCACACTATCAGATAACTAGCAAGCTTAGCTTCTCTCATGTTGACAGATCTATCACGAAGAGAGCCAGAAACATTGTTCACGGGTGCCGTAGTTCCCGCGAGGGGATACCCATTTTCTCAACTGATTTTCGTTTGCACGAACTCAAGGCTTCCCTCATGGATACTGATTTACAAAAATCCCCCGGTCCTGACGGCATTCACGGATACTTCATTGAACATCTGGGTCAGGCTGGAAGACAGAGATTCTTGGACATAATAAACTTATCTTGGAAATCGGGACGGCTTCCCCAAGACTGGAAAAGGGCAACCATCATCCCTATCAGAAAGCCAAACAAAGACGCCAGTTCTCCCGATAGTTATAGGCCCATCGCACTTACATCTATTGCGTGTAAGATAATGGAGAGGATGATTTTAAAGAGACTTTTATTTTATTTGAATTCACGTGGTCTTTTCCCCAAGGAACAATATGGATTCAAATCAGGACATAGTACTACAGATCAGGTGCTTTATTTAACCCAGAGGATTCGAGATGCGCACAATTTGAAGCCTACAAATCACACAGTGGCAGTTTTCCTGGACTTGTCGAAGGCTTTCGATACTGTTTGGAAACAGAGACTTATTACCAAGCTCTTTGACGGTTTTGGAATTCGTAATAGGGCCCTGCCTTGGATATATGATTTTCTAAGAGACAGAGTAATCAGGGTTAGATATAACAACTCCATGTCGAATGGTCTTAAGTTGGGACAGGGTCTTCCTCAGGGCTCCGTTCTGAGCCCTATTCTTTTTACACTATTTTTGAGTGGCATCGAGAAAGTTATCTCCAGGAGATGTGAAGTAGGATTGTTTGCGGACGACATAGTCCTCTGGAACTCCGGTGCCAATATTGCTGACTTGGAAAATAATATCAACCAGACTCTAGTTGATGTGTGGAACTTTGCTGAAAACCACAAATTACGTTTTAATCCTTTAAAATCCACTACCAGTTTTTTACAACAAATAGAAAGCTGTACGATTACCAGCCTAGGATTTTTCTGAACAACCAACCTCTCTTAGTGGATAGATATCCAAAATACCTGGGTTTTGTTATGGACCCTGAGATTACAAGCAATAAACACATCGACCATCTTGTAGAAAAATTCAGAAAACGTCTGACTATCCTGAAATATATATCTGGGGAGCAGAAGCATTTACGCTTAGAAATACTTACATCGCGCTCTTAAGACCCATCCTGGAGTATGGCTTCCCAGTTTACTGCTGTGCCTCTAAGACTAGTCTTCAGAAGCTCGAGCGAGTTCAACTGAGCGCAGCTCGGATTATTACTGGTCTTCGAAACAGCTGTCCTAACGACATTGTTCTATACGAGGCGAATTTGCTACTACTCAGTCACAGAAGAGACTCAAATCTTGGGAAGTATTTTAATAAACTCTTTTGTTATGGCTCCCAAAATCGAACCTCGGACTTTCTCAGGGGCTGGAATAATAACCAGAGACTAAAAAGAAAAAGTTAACTTAGTCAGATAGCCAGTGATAATGTTATCTCTAATACTGTAGAGTCACATTCCTTGAACCCATGCATTGACCCATCTGAGGGTCTTAACGGGGTATATTTTCACCCTAATCTTCCTATCGAGGTTAACAAGTCTTCAGATCTTCCTGAGTATTTAAGGCAACTTGCTCTTGAGTTGATCAACAATATCCATGATGAAACTGTGCTTATTTACACGGATGGTAGCAGAAATGACAAAACTTGTTCCGGTAGTGGGGTATTTATTAAGTATCAAAACGAATCCCACCAAATCTCAATCAGAAACCCCGACGGCTGTTCCGTCTTTCGCAGTGAACTTATTGCAATTAATGTGGGTCTTGATACGGTTCTTTCTCTCCCTGGGAATGAGGAAATTTGGATTTTGTCGGACAGCTGGAGCGCCATCCAGCATCTTACTAACTGGCACAGAGTCCGTGATAATACAGGAGTAGCTATCTTGGACAAGCTAAGACGGCTCTCCTTATCTCATGAGATTCACTTACAGTGGATCCCACGTAGAGTAGACATGTAGACCTTGCGGGTAACGAATTGGCTGATGCCCTAGCAAAAAGAGGTACTGACGAGCCTTTGCTTACTCCGGCGTCTCTTACCTATACTGAACTATACTCTAGACAGAAAGGCCTTGTTCGGTCTGCATTTGCCATTCCCCCCCGTGCACCATTGCTACCAGGGTAATCCTCCCGGCGGATCTCTATCCTTCCGGTGCAGCAGACTGGAACAAACTACAATAACTCGTTTTCGAAGTGGCCACCTAAGATCATTGACATTTAACAACAAAGAAAATGAATTTCCAATTTGCGCTAAGTGTTCCAAACGCCACGCCACTCCGGATCATATCCTTGAGTGCTTGGGACTCGATAAAGAAGATCTTCTGGAGCGACCATTATTGGTCATTGATTTCCTGAGGGTGTGCAATGTCATAGATTTAGTCTAGCGCTGCTAGACAACAGGGATCAGCAACAACAACAGAGAATTTTTTTATGGAAAAAATGCAGGGCCACACGGAATTCCTGTAGGTGAATAGCAACAGGAAGGAGAAGACATGAGACCACACATAAAGAAATTTTGCAATAAATTTAATTTATACATTTAATTCCCTTCATTTTTAAGCAGAACACGTGTTAACTACATGTTAAATTGTTCAGATATCATAAATGAATTTATTTCTAATCAAAGTGTATTTTAAGTTGTTTAATTCTATTGTCTGCATAAAACTGAATGAATTGTTTCAAATTTCGACAGTGCAATATGCAATAAATAATTTCGAAAAATGTGTCTCATTTATAATAAAAGCTTAATTTATTAAACAGAGCTGATTCGTAATACATAAAAATTATTACATTATTACAAATAAAATGTAGATATACAAACATGCATACATACATATATATATATACATGTATGTATATATATATATATATATATGGGCGAAAGTGTGTGTGAATGGTACAGTAAAAAATAAAAATCGTTGATTATAAAAAATTACCGGTGATTATATATAATCACCATTGATTTTGGTAAATATGATAAATTATTTCATCTTCATCAAATTTACTGGCTCCATCTTTATCATTTTACTTATAAATCTTATAAATTATTTTACTTTTCATCTTTATCAACTTTACTTATAAAATCTCCAACTCGTAATGGGGAAGGTAATAAATTCGGATTATTTTGGAGAAAGAAACCAAACCCATATTCTGTAGGGGAAAATCCTTTATATGCATTTTCATGTAAGTTTACTTCTTTAGACGTAATAGACTGTTTTAGAATCACAAAGATTGCCAGATGTTTTACATTTGCACTTTTCATCATATACACCACTAATTTTAGGAAATATCCATCTACCCAGAAAGATAAATTTTGGTTGGACAATATGGCGTAAGAGACAACGAATTACAATATTTTATATTTTTTCAATTATAAAGTCAATAAATGGTTATTTTAGGTAACATACATTTATTTAGCCTGAACAAAATTTTAATATGGGTTTGACAGGTGTTGTGAAATGAAAAGAATGTAATTTACATGATCGTGTACAAAAAAGTTGCACATAAAAACACTTCTTGATCTGTCAACGCCTGGTATTCGTAGTTTCACTGTGTCACCAACTTTACCAGCAGGAAATTTAAGATTTGAAACCTTCAACATTTTCTTTTCTTGTAATTCTACATCTTCCTTAGCAATAATTCTATCTTTTCTTACTTGCTCTGGCCTGCATAAAATATCTATATTGATAATAATCTATATTGCATAAAATATCTATACGCTGCTTCATTCTCTTTCTGAGTCTTAAAATTAACTTCAGATGGCGTGTCATTTTGAGATAGATCTTTACTGTCCATATTAGAAACATTTTCTATTTCGCTATTGGTGTTTTCATAAGCATTATTAGCTGTTTCAATTAATGCCTGAAACTCTACTTCTGTTCTAGGGTGTTCCATAGAGTATTCGGGAACGAAATTTTGCAGGCGTCCCAACGTTGCTTCATAAGGAGAACACTTGATGACTTAATGAAACAATCTATTTTTTCTATGCTCTATTAAAAACGTTTACATGCAAAGAAATGAGGACTACTTCTGAAATCACGTGGTTTTCGAGTGATAATCGAATCCAAGCAGTTGCGCAAACTGAACGAATTTTCGTAAAGTTAAGGACTTTTACCACAATCCCCATTATGAGTTGGGGATTTTATAAACTAACCTTTAAATTTGATAAATATGAAATTATCAAATTTACCACATTTAATGGTGATCTTGTATAATCACCGAATTTAATATTTTTATTGTAACACACAGACCCAGACACACACACACACACACACACACACACACACACACACACACACACACACACACACACACACACACACACACACACACACATATATATATATATATATATATATATATATATATATATATATATATATATATATATATATATATATATATATATATATATATTCAGGCAGAATTTTTGATTCTAGAATAGTGTCAATGTATTTTCTGGCATTCAGTGTCTCATCGATGACATGAAGGCAACCAATATTATCTGCTGACATGCATGACCAAATCATAACACTAACTGGGTTCTTCACAATTGTTGGATGCAGTCAGGATGTAGCTCTTCTCGTATTCATATTTACATATTTTAATATTTTCGCTTACATATTTTCATATTCCTTACATATTTTTGCCCATCACTACCGAATAACGATAGCTTAATTTCATCACTCCATTTAACTTGTGAATACTGATCATCTGTCCAATTAATGTGTTTCTTTGCCTACTCGTTGCTTAAAATTCAGATAAGAATTTTTTATTGGAATTCTACCTCTCAGTCCAACATCTGTTAATCTTCTCCTGATTGTTCTTGAACTGATAGAAACACCAGCATCATTCAGATCACTTCTGATGGCCGCTGATGACATTTCTCTATCTTGAAGACATAGTATTTTTATTCTTCTGTCATCAATAGATGTGGTGCATCTTATTCGGCCTTTTCCTTCTTTGTTTTTTATTGAACTTGTCTCCTGAAATCGTAAACAAAACTTTCGGACTCCAGATGTAGTCACTGAACCACCCACCTGTCTTGCAATTTCAGCATAGGAAAGACCAATTTCTCGTAACACAATAATATTACATCTCTTTCTAGCTGTCCAATCTACTCTTTTATTTGCTTCTTGATGTCATTGCTTCTTGACTAAATATTAAAAATTTTTACAAAAATCCCTACTTTTAATTGCAGTGTATAAGAAACAGGTCCTCCTTTTACATAACAAAGCAAAATAATGAATTGTTTCAAGTGTAAACATGATGTCAGCTTCTACTGGCAGTTTCCTGGCATCATGTAATAACGAAAGAAGAGCTTAAGATTCTTATCAGCTCAATGGAACGTCGATGTGAAATTGTAATCAAAAATAAAGGGTACTCTACTAAGTACTGATAACTAACTGCAATCATCACTATCTAATGTATATCGATAACTATTATCTTTTAACTTTTTTTGTATTGCACATAATTGAATTTTGTGTTTTGTATTGAATTCAGTAATAAATACTCTTTAAAATGGTATATAATAGTGTGCATTTTGCGAAACGTAACATTTTCTATAAGCATACAAATTTCAAAAAAATAAAAATTTCCAAAATTGTCCTAAATTTTGGCCACCTCTGTATATATATATATATATATATATATATATATATATATATATATATATATATATATATATATATATATATATATATATATATATATATATATATATATTATCGTTATCAATGAAGTAGAAAACATATTCCGCAGATATATTGTTAATACCGCAAAGAAATTTTATTTAATGGTAAAAAAATAATAAAATTTTTCAGTGTTTCCATTCATAAAATGTATGCTTCAATCTTAATTTGAAACGATGGTTAAGTTATTTTGAAAGGAAGAGTATTTAATGACTTTTCGTATGTCATTAAGAAAATGGGGCTATTTCATTCCTATTTAATTAAGACATACATTATAATCTTCAGTTTATATTAATTCTGAAATTGATTAATTTTATTTTCAAATAAATGATAAGTTTAAATTAATTTGTTTTTTTTTAAAGTGTTAAGCAATGACAATACAAATACGTGCATTATTTTTGAGAATGCTTATTTTTATCTTAATATAATTTATTTTATTTATGTTATATGATGTTTTGTTGTTGAAACTGTTAGCTTTCATCTTTAATTAAATTTGAAACCAACTGTAATGTTTTGACATTTTCTAAAGGTTAAAGAATATTTATAAAAGATTGTAAATAAATGAAAATTAAAATTACCCTAGTAATTACTAATTAGGAAAAAAATGCTTTTTTGAAATTAATTTGAAAAAACATACATTTTTTTACTGCAGATAATAAAAATTTCTTCATTGGTGGTTCACTAAATAATATGTCATTATCTATCATACTTGTTTCTTTTTTGAATAGAATATTAATTAAAATACTTATTTTGTTTCTGAAACAGTAATTAATAAATATAAATTAAATTTTATTCCAAGATATAATTAAGTTAAATAAATAATCAAATTGATTCTTTTTTTCTGTAAATTTAAGTTGAAAATGATATCCGTTGAATATATTTAAAACTTGGCATAATATAATTTTTTCAAGATGCTCTGCTAATTATATTTCATCATAAATTTTATGAATCTGATGATTTTACACTTTGTTCATAAGTTTAGTACGGAATATAATTTTACAAATTGAATTTTTCTAGTACTAAATGCTGAAGTATAATAAGATATGAGTATTTTTCTCAAAAGGTACATTTGAGATTTAATTTGTAGTTTTGGTATTTTTTCTCATTTCATTATTCAAGATGTCAACATCATAAATTCTTTAAATAAAATTTATTAGATTCGATTTTTCTTTAAATTGTTGAAATCGATTTTTCTGTAAAACATTTAAGAAAAATCAAAATTTATTCGATTTTTCATACATATTTCTAACATTATACAACAATCTTTTTTAATACACATTTAACATATATATAGAAATAATAAAATTAAAATTTCTTGTTTAATTTTAAATGTTTTAATGTTAATAAATAATAAAAAGTAGATTGGTTAAATTATTTATGTTTACTTAGATTAAAATGCATCTTTTGTTGAAACAAAGATCACAATTATTATCATGTAAAACTATTGCACAAAATGTTCAGATTCTGTATGCAATGTGACATCGAATATAAAAATTCGAATGTTAATGGTAAGGATTACCACTCCATTTAATAAAAAAATTGTGGTAAACTGAAGCATTATTTTTCAATGGATTCACTTACCTTTCTAGCCCAGATAAAATTCTAGAAGAAATTCCATATTATTTTCAAGTCGTGAGAAATTGGATAGCGCCAAAGGGAAGAATTACAGATTATGAATGATTTTATGGAAGTTATTTATTTTTGATGAAATAAAGCACAATAATTTTTTATATAGAATATAACTCGTCTGAGTTCAAATATTAACTATAATTGCCCTAACTACTTTTGTCTCCAGTGTTTACTACTCTTGGATTCGCTTAAATGCCTAATTCAAAACATGCACAAGGAAAATTATTTGTGATTGTCAAGACAAAAAGGTAAAATTTTCAATGAAAAAATATCGTAAAAGGCTGCGCAAATCTATTGCGATGAAATAAATCATGTCTATCACTGTATTATAACGTGTTCTTAATCTATGTCATTTGTGAGGAGAATAATTATTGTTACTTTGGTATATAAATAATGCTCTTGTAGAACTCTATATAGACATATATATCCGTAGTAAAATATCAGGAAGATCATACTTAAAATAATCTATGCATATAGATAAATTATGCAGTTGACGGTCCTGGCGTATACATTAACACTCTTCTCGCGAAAACCCCTAAATATTTAATATAAGGATTATTATAATGGTAATTTTTCATTGATATATAGATATTAGATTGCAATTAAAAATATAATTCCTCTAAGTAATGATTACGCATTTGTAATATGAATAGTAAGATACATTTTAATTCCATAAAAGAATCACTTCTTATTTAATAGCAATGGATAAATAATAGGGATAAGTTATTATTTTATAAAAGTACAAAGAAAGGAAAAATAATTTTAAAAACATATTTCACGCTATTTATAATTTAGAATGCATCATCTTAATGTAATCTCGCTTTAGAACATTTCCAATCACTGAAAGTAGGTTTTTAAATACAACATACTGCATACAGTAATTTTATTTCAAATATTTCATTATTTCAAAAATTTCATTAAATTATTTCATG
This sequence comes from Latrodectus hesperus, assembly GCA_037975125.1. Classification (NCBI taxonomy): domain Eukaryota; kingdom Metazoa; phylum Arthropoda; class Arachnida; order Araneae; family Theridiidae; genus Latrodectus; species Latrodectus hesperus. The sequence goes on from CM075857.1 coordinate 61,106,942, forward strand.
CTGTGATGAACACTATAAGCAAACTTAAAATTATAGTTAATTTTATAATTTCAGCCAAATAATTTTTAAATTTAAGAAAATTCAAAAATTAAAAGAAAAATTTAAACAAAAATTTGATAAAACTAAATAATAAATCTGTGATACTCAAACTATATCTTAACTGAATATTAATAAGCAATAATTTATTGTAATATATTGTAAATAGTAACATGTTTGAAAATGATACCCATAAAATACAAGTGCTCCAAGTTTCATGATGAATATTTTATTAATAGTGATGATTTTATGAGATATATCCAAAAAATTGCTCATTGCCCTTTAAAATAAAAAATTGCTGAAAAAATATTAAGTTTGGTCATAATATGCCTACATAAATACTGATAAGTGATGTTGCATTTCGATTCTACATAACTTTCTAATAAAGTAACCTTGATCAAACACTTATCAATTGAAAACAATTCAATGATGAAACTTATGAAACATTATGCCTTCAAAAATTGCTTACTTCGTTATTTAAATTCTTATAATGTAAGTACAAAAATGATAGCAAGTCTGAATTTGAAAATTTTTCCTAAAAATAATTTTGAAAGCGAATGTTTCTACTTTTCAGCAGAACAGTAGTACTCTAAGGTGTTTTAATGACCTACAGAAAGCATATTTTTATGTATTTCTTGTGATAGGAGGTAAATTTCGTGTTTTGCATAAATTATATTAAGATAACACGATGAATGTAGATTAAAAATGAAATTATATAAATATATTTATGCAATGATGTATAATTTAATCGTAGTAGTATAAACATAATCTTATTGCTGAATTGTTAAGTTTAGAAAAAGCTTGAATTGAATTCAAACTGTACTAAAAAATTTATATTTCTCTTAGCTTACTGTGTATCAATATCATATCGGCTGAGCCCCCAAGCATTTTTATCAGCTGTTCTACTCGAATAAAATAGCTATATAAAATACTTACTTCGTAATCAATATATTGCTTATAATAAAAATATATAAGCAATATAATAAACTGTTATATCAAGTTCAAATTTAATCACCCCAAAAAATAACAAAATATTTTAATATTTTCATGAAACTTTGGTTAAGTACACAAATAAATTATAATAAATGGGCTATAATACTATTTACAATTTTTACAGGAATGATCTAACATCATATTAGTAATGAACATATAGAAGATAATTAATATATTTTTTTTAATATTTAATCATTTAAAATGTCTCTATTTTGGTCAAATTAAAAGCCAGAAATGAAATAAGTTTTAAAACTTCCTTCTTAAAACCATTTTTCAATTTATTTAAAATTGTAAATTTATGTTCATATTTCAATCAGTTTTTTTTTAACTTAATATACGTTAAAGTTAATATTTCCAATTATCTCTAGAAATACTTAATTTAACATTCATTTGATTTGTCTGGTAAGTTGGTAAGCAAATTGTTTTGGTTTTTATTTTTATGTACTATTTTTAATGGTATACATATAACACAGTACGTACATAAGAGAAAATACATTATAAATACTTTTCTACCGTTTATCTTTAAATTTCTATACCGTAAATTAAATTAAAACACTTTTCAGCCAATTAGGTACGTAAAAATATTTCTTAAAATATATTTAATCAGTGTTATTACTCAGAAATATACCTTTCAATAAAATCAATCATCCATTAAAAAGGAACAAATGTAATGCTTATCTTTAAATAGATATTTGTTGACATAAGCCTGTAATTAAAAATTCAATTCCACTACTTAAAGATGGATATAGTTACAGAAGTATAATGTGCGTAGTTAGAGACCATTAACATGTGATTCCCTTATGTAAGTAAAAGGAAACTAAAAATAATTGAAAAATATATTCTCCTTTATTTGTAATGTTGAATACATCATTAAGATGCTACTGCTTTAGTTACATTTCTTATAATTAAGATGAATGAGATATTTTAGTCACATTTATTTTAATAAAAACATTTTACTGTATCAAAATCTTATGTAAAAGTATATTATAAAATAATTTCATGTATCAACTGCAAAAATTAATTATTTTTAACTATCTTTATGTGTTATAAAATGATATCAAATGAAAAGTTCTATACTTTAAGACGTAGCGAAAGTAACAATAATTAATAAAATTAATAACACAAAAAATTATTTATATTGATTTTAACTATTATTTACTCCTCAATCAAAATCTAAATATTAAAATTCAAATGGAAATAATAATAAATAATTTAAAAGACTTTGTAGTTTTTTCTTAGCATTTCACTTATCAATAATTTTTCTTTACTTATTACATCAAGCATAAACATAAAATTATTCCTTTAAAAAATTTGTTTTATTTCATATATGCCTAATTTTATTGCTGAAGATTTTATAAATTAAGATATTAAATTAACCATAAAATATCAATTGCTTATAAAATATAGAAAACAGTTTTAATAGTATATATTCGTATTTATCATTCATTTATAATTTCAGTTATGAAATAAAAAATATTCACATAAAATTTGCAATTAATTTTTTCTATTATTCTTATAAAAACTTGTGTCACATAAGCATTCTACGCAGATTTAATACGATTCCTTCTTCCGCAAAATATTCTTCAAGATCAAAATAAACTCTCCCTAGGAAGGAACATTAAAAGAGCTTTAGAATGTTACTCAAAGAATTTAAAATAACCTTTACCAAAATAAATCAAGTTTTATTCAAGTGTGAGGCATATTCTTTCAGGTCTTTCTTTTTCGATTCAGATTAAAGTTTTCTTTGATCTTAAAATAGATCGATTCTAAAATATCCTCTGACATTTGAAAACAAAACTTCTATTTTTAATCTTTAATAAAATAAGTTACTGTAATGTAATAAATTTATAAATTTCTTGCATTTTAAAAATTTCTAAGAAATTGCTTTAAAATAGTATAAATATACGTAACAAAAGAAAACAAATTATATCTTTCCATTTTTGATAAATGTAGATTTCCAAAAATGGTTGATTTAAGTAAAATGAGTTATTCACGTATTTATTTACTGTTTCTTATGTATTCACAGTCATAAACTTTTAAATGCCTATACGTCTTACTCAAAATTCCTGTTATTTTATTAATATCTTAATAAAATACCATTTATATTATAAAGTATTACATAAATTTATTAAATAAATTTAATTTCAAGTATTTATTACCAATTGAGATTCTCATGTCATAATAACAAAATTAAAATGAGATAAAATATTTTTATAATTCCATAATTTGTGTGGGCAAGGACTTAAATCTCTTATATCTGTGCAATTTATAAGGATTTAAATTCGAATAATTCTCACTAAGTATGGGATAATGAACATTCACCATGATAGAGTGCATTTTGTGCTTATTTGAAGTTTAGATTTTAGAATGCTTATTTTCACTTGGGAAATAAGTTAACCAAAAAAATTATAAACATATAAGAAAATAAAGTTAATCTATATCTAGAAGAAGCTTATTGAGAAATATATCGTAACCTATTTACAATATATTAAAATTTTTTTGTTTAAAATATGCTATCATAAAAAGTTAAATCTATCTCAAAACTACTTGGTTATAATTTTGTTTTGACACACTCACTCTACCATTTAAAATTTATCCAATCAGCAAGTGATAGGCAATTATTTTGATTTTAATGTTTATCAATTTGAGTTAACTAGTACTTTGCAGGCATTTCACAGCCTGAATCTATTTAAAACAATTAAAATACTTTTTGCACCTGAGAAATTAACATTTATTGATAACTCTGATTATAAAAAGTATAATCTATGTTTTTCAATTTTAATATTTAAATATATACCAATAATATAATATAAGCTGATAACATCTTTAAAATTACTTACGTGTGAATTACTTTTAATATTAAACAAACTGCTTCTAAACCTTTTGTTTCAACCTTAAAATAATAATTGTATTTTAAAATAAGACAATATATAAACATTGTATTTTTCAAAAGACAATTTCATCCAATATTTAATTATGATTATAAAAATAAGAAATTAATTGATGTGCATAAAATTGTTTAAGTGGAAAATTAATTATTTCATAAGTTTACACTCACAGTCAATAATTTACTAATTAATTAATAACACAGTAATTGACCATCAGCAAGCTAAGTAATATCAATTCCCACTTTATTTCCTAAAAGAAAATATACTTTTAGTATTAATTCGAAAAATTTAATTTCTAAGTGCACATAAAACTTGCAGGATAATATTACTTGCATTCTTAAAGTCTTAAGGTATTTTCCAATAAATGTACAATTATAATTTTCTACCATTAGCTGTTTTTTCATTGTATAAATTTACAGAAAAGTTAGAATAAGTACTTCTTGTATTTAATACGATCAGTGTAAGCTTCTAAGCTTTTCTTCACCTTCGAGTTGTCGCTATTAATTCCACCACTTGATTTTGCTTATAAAAGTTTAAATTTTACTCAATGAAATTACGCTGTATATAGAATACTTTTTATTTCACACAATATTTCAAAGAACACTGTACAGTAAAACATTATATACAATATTTTCTTCATTGATATGTACTTCTTTCAACAAAATACATATTGTTGGAAAATTCAATAGAATAAAATATTAAATATCTAAAACATTTTTATTGTCAGAATAAACAATGCATGTGATAAAAAGGATATAACAATTATTAGATTCATTATGCAACACATATAATGAATAAATAATACATAAAATATCGCATAAGATTCAAACATTGCAATTATATACATTTCATTTCAACTTTTCTTATTAATTACTTATTGAAATAATTTATGAATATTTCACAGATTGTTCTTTGATTATCATTTTATATTTTTAAGTACGTTTTTCTGAAAAAGTTTATACATAAATTGACATAACTTTATAAAACAACTTAATTGATTTCTAAGTAAAATCTGGGTGGAAAAATTATCTTTAATAAAAGATATATTTCATATTTAAAAAACAAAGGAATTTAATAAAGTTTACTTTGAAACAACTAGATACACAAAAGAGATTTAAAAGTGATTTTTAATAATATAAGTTTATAATTTAAGAATGTGAGATAAATGAAATTAATTAAAATATTTATAACGTAGATTTATAAAACAGCAAGAAAAAAATAAAAATGAAATTAAAATTGTAAAACAAGGAAACATATTTTCAATGGTATTGATGTTAACAACATAATAAGATTGAAAACAGCATATTTTTCATGATGAATGCCATCATCAATGAATGATATCACAAAATACTAATGATATCCAGAATATTTATCGCTTATCGTATTATTTTATAATGCCACAAGGAATTAAGTATAACATAAAATGTTATTTATAGCTATTCAACTTCACTTCAATATTAACATAATGTTTTCTCTTTTTACATGAAATGTAATTGTCTAAAAATGGCAAAGGTTTAAATTTCATTTCAAGAAATATCACTTCATAATGATTAATTCGCAAAGCAATGCTTGATTGGCTTCATTTTCAAAGTTGTATTCAGAGTTTGAGCAATGATGACCACTGCGTAGGATTACGAATGGAAATATATTGATGGAAAGGACACAAGAACAGACCAAAGTAAATAAGTTATACTTAAAATGATAGTGCTGCACATAGATTCATGTAATATGTTAGAAGATGATGATAATTCATAGGGTGATCCTATAAAAGAAATTTGAGGACTTGATTAAAATACCTTATATATATATATACATATATATATATATATATATATATATATATATATATATATATATATATATATATATATATATATATATATATATATATATATATATATATATATGTATATATATATATATATATATGTATATATATGTATATATATATATATATATATATATATATATATATATATATATATATATATATATATATATATATATATATATATATATATATATATATATATATATATATATATATATATATATATATATATATATATATATATATATATGTATGTATATATATATATATATATATATATATATATATATATATATATATATATATATATATATATATATATATATATATATATATATATATATATATATATATATATATATATATATATATATATATATATAATGTTTCTAATTCTATACACTATCAGACTCATACCTATCAATGGTACAAAATTTTATTAATTTTTAAAAATATTTCATAGTGCGAGTAGAACTTGGTATAAAGATGAACATAATCAATTCACAAACTTTAAACTAATTGATTTGTTGCTATTATAAAAGAAAAGTTTCGATATGAATTGTTTATTGAAATGAAGCAAAAGATACTTATAAACGAAAAAATACATTTTAAAAGATATAATTAAACAAATTAAGAATTTACTAAAATGTAGTTATTAATTTAAAGCATATTTTAATTAATGTTATCCTTTTATTTCTTTATAAAACCATTATCAAATTGTGGTTTCAAAATATTTCACTAATTCTTTGTAACTTGAATAACTTTTAAGTCCCCACACATTATTCCTGCAAATCGATATTCCTAATTATTGAAATGCTTTTAATCATCACTCATTTTTCAGATCAATAGGTTTCAGTGCTTGGATCAATACAAGTTGCTTTGCATTTTTTAATGCTTGCAGATTATAAAAATGATAGATATTAACTCTAATTAAATTCATTTTATACTCGTTTTTAAACTTTTCTTAATCATTACCAATTTTATATATATTTGGAATGATAAAATTTGCTCTAAAGTCTATAGTTGATTTCATAACTTTATTTACATCAATCTTAACAAATTTAGAAATTCGATCATTTCAAACTTGGAATTTGAAAAAAAATATTCCTGAAATTTTATATTATAATTATATAATTAGAAAGTTATGCAATATATCTTTATTATTTCCATGTTCCTTCAAAAATATTAATTAATTTTGGATATTTTGTTGTTCACTCACCTAATTCTTGGTTAGTGAAATTATAGCTTTGAGTTTGAAAGGTATTATAAAATAAGAAAGGTAGCATAATTTATAGGAGGAAACTTGAAATGTAACCTAAATTTTGAATTATGACAATAGTTGTTGAATAAATCATATTCTAAAAGAAGCTCAATTTATTCATAAAATGCACTGCTAGACATTGAAATGCAACACCAAAAACGAATTCTAAGAAATGGAAGTAACTCGGCAAATAGAGAGCGAGAGTTAGCAACCAACATTAAGTTATCCGTATTTCGAAATGATATGCACAATATAGTGTGAGCAAAGAATCGGGTCACTTGGTTTTAAGACAACTATGGACGGTGATACATGGAGCAATACCTCTAAGCACAGAGTCAATGAGAGTACGAATGATGTCCAGAGGAATATATCTCCAATTCTTGTTCCCTGTCATTCATTTGCCAAAGTACGTCTTCGGAAGGAGGCAGTGGCAGTGCCTACAAATGGTATTCAATCATATCCCAAATGTCTTCGAATGGTGACAAAACTGCCAAGCATGGTGGACAGGGTTGCAGTTATACACCTTACTGGAAATTTTGGCCGAAGCGTGACCAATGTGTGGTCGGGCGTTATTCTGCTGATAAATGCAATTGAGTGCCCCTGATGGTAGGGTAATGTCACCGGCCCTAACACATCATCCAGGTAACATTGGACTATTACAATGTCTTAAAAATGAGCTAGAAATGATCAGAAATAGTAGGCAATGACGTCCTAAACCACGATGCCGTGTTATGTCACAGTAAGGCGTTTCACAATTCTGCAGGATTGGATCTGCCTCCATGTCAACACCTCATTTTGTATACGGCAGATATCACTGAAGAAACAGAAAAGTGATTTATCTGAGAAGACGATTCTGTGCCTTCTTAGCAACAATATCTTCTTCCATATCGCTCTATTTCTGCACCATTTCAGACGTTAGAGTCTATGTTGTGGGGTCAGGCAGTCTTCTTAACGGACACCATAAGTGAAGGTCACAATCAATCAATGGTTCTGCTCAATATGGGAGCATCCAGTGTACCTTAAACATGCTGCAGAATTTATGAGGCCATCACCGCTTCCCATCTGATGCGTAGGTAAACGTCTACTAACGTCACTCTGGCTGCACAGGCATCCCAAAAACGTTCCATAGTCCATTGTTCCAACCATCTTTGCCACAGCCGGTGAAATGTGGATGTAATCAGATGAATGCTACCTGTGATTTGCCGTAAAGATCAAGCGACCTTCGTAAACTCGTCTGTCTGCTAAAACTGACTCCGTTGATTATGACCTTGCATTCTTTGCAATTACAGAGTCTTTTGTGATCAGAAAAATCCTTCAATAGTTATTTTTGAAGCAGAAATATCGGCACAAATATTGCTCACTCAGCTGGTTTCTCACCTTGTATCTTATCCTACATACGCTGAAGACTTCTGCATTTTGCATCATTTGTATAACTCGGTAAAATATGTCCACATTGAAATTTTTCTGGTTTCCAGGTCTCTCCTCCTTTGTGTTGTATTTTCAATGTCGGGTAATGTAAAATAGAATCATATAATGGAAGTGCTGATTTTTCTATTACGTCATAATGGGCATTTTTATTTTAGTTTAAATCTTCATTGAAATTATTTTCACAAAATAAATTTTTACGTAATATAAACATCATAACTAATACACGATTGATATTTTGCTAGTTGATTCTTGGTAATATAAAACTATTTTACGTTTGTATATAAAAAATAAAAACTCAAAATAGTTTTAATTTTTAAAAAAGAAAAAATTGTTGGTACAGTAATTTTTACAAAACATAGACATTTTTCTCGGGAATAAAGAAAAGATGAATTAAAATTAAAAACTCTCTACTTACAATAATGCGTTAAATCAAATAAACAACACTAAAATTTGTAAATTTATTTTTATAATTTAGTTAAAAAGGAAATGGGCATTTCTCAACTAGACGTATTTAGTAAATGAGGAACGCATGCATTTGTAGCATGTGCAAAAATTTAATATTTGCACAGATGATGATTATCCCTGCCCGACCAACTTTGGGCAATAGATGGTGGGATGAAGAATAACGATATAGGATTGGTATTATTTAGCACTGATATTATTTAGTGATATGACGCAGTATTCAATAAAAGAGTCATTTTAAACATGTGCTAATTATATATATATATATATATATATATATATATATATATATATATATATATATATATATATATATATATATATATATATACAGGGTGTCCCGAAAGGTCGTTGCCAAACTTAACGTGGTGGTCTGTCATACCATGGCAAACAAGATTTACATAGGAACTTGTGTCCGAAAATGTGAACAGCGACCGCTAGAGGGCAATGTTTGCAGGCGTAGAGGGGGAGAAAGAAATGATGCTGAAAGAGGTTTTAATTTGTCTTTTATTAAATAATATGATTAAATTACAGAAAATGTTCAAAATTCCTTCCATTCGCAACAATGCAAGCTTCACAACGTCGACGCATACGTGCTGCGGCTTCCACGATCCTGGCGACGAGATCCGTGTCCGATATGTCACGGGAATCTCGTATATCAAGGATTTCATGTATCCACACAAGTAAAAATCCAGGGGAGTCAGGTCAGGGGATCGCGGTGGCCATGAGACTGGTCCACCTCTGCCAATCCAGCAATCAGGGTATGTCCTATCGAGATATTCCCGTACACTGTGGTTAAAATGCGCAGGTGCTCCATCATGTTGAAACCACATGTTTCGTCGTGTAGCTGCTGGAAGGTTAACAAACAGATCCGGCAACACACTTTCTAGAAAAGTATGATAGTTATTCCCATCGAGGCGTTCAGGAAGTAGGTAAGGGCCAATTAGCATGTCACCGATAATACCAGCCCAAACGTTAATGCTGAAGCGTCGTTGATTTGCATGAGCACGTGTACATCTTGGGTTTTCATGCGCCCACACGTGCATGTTGTGCAGGTTCAGAACACCGTCCCGTGTAAAAGATGCTTCGTCAGTAAACAAAATCCGCCATGGAAAATCCATCAGTGCAATCCGTTTTTGCAAATACCAGCGTGCGAATGCAATGCGTTGGGAATAATAATCATCGCACAGTGCCTGTACTCTTTGGATGTGGTAGGAGTGTTGCCTGTCCTCGTGCAGTATGCGCTGAATGATGGAACGAGGTACACCCAAGACGCGTTCGATAGCTCAGAGGCTTGTTCCCGGGCTCCTTTCAAATTCCCGTAAAACAGCTTCCTCTGCGAACAGGTGTGCGTGTAGTGCGTTCTCGACCGATGTGGCTACCTGTCTGTAAAGCTCCTGCCTCGCACAATCTGCGAAACAGTTGCCCAAACAAAGCACGACTTGGCTGACATCTGTTTGGGAAGCGCTCAAGGTAGATCCTTCCCGCGACTCGTTCATTTCCATCCGCAGCACCATACGCGTAAATCATATCGGCCAATTCTTCATTAGAAAACCGATTCATCGTTCTCCTGCAGCGTCGTCGCCTGAAATAATCACACTTCCCACTCTCCCATCAGCCTGCGAACATTCCCCTCAAGTGGTCGCTATTTGCATTTTAGAACACAAGTTCCTAAGTAAATCTTGTTTGCCATGGTATGACAGACCAGCACGTTAATTTTGGCAACGACCTTTCCGGACACCCTATATATATATATGTTTGTTTGTTTGGAAATGTGTGAGTCTCAGAAATGACGGAAGGTTATTAAACTAACAAACTAATGAAAGCATTAATCTATAGTTTTATGAAATGGTTGCTTGAGGATACACCCACTGACATGACAATGCAATATTTTTTGTTAGGAAGATAGACAATTGATTTTCTTGTGCAAGAGGACAGTAATGTACACCTAATTTCACACAACAAATTTATTCATCTCATTTAATAAAGTGTAACATTTTGTTATATTTTTAACCAAAAATAGAATTTACATGCATGTTATTTTTAAAAGGATAAAAAAAAATAATATCTGCATTTACAAAGAAAATGTAATTTTTTTTCATTGATTACAAGAAATAAATCACTTGAAGTATTTAATGTGTGATAAATATGCATACAGAAGTATGTTAATTCCGGTGGAAACTGCTCAAAACATACTTAAAAATTAATAATTTAAAAAATTTGTTAAATTTAAACACTTTAAGGTCACTTTCGTATCAATCTTCATATAATACAGATTGTCATTTTGAAAAAATATTTATAAGGGTATTCATATCTTTTGAGTAATCATATATATATATATATATATATATATATATATATATATATATATATATATATATATATATATTGATTGGATGTTTAAAAGAATTCTCATAATTAATTAATATTATTATGAAACAAACTATTTATCATATAACTGAGGAGATTAAATAAAAATGCATAAACGATATGTACTTTACAGAAATTATCCGCAGTTTAATTATAACTGCTTAGTCAGTGGAATAAATAAAATTTAAAACCTTAATATAAATTCTACTTTTCAATATTTTCTTTATTTTACTTACCTATTCTTAGTCCTTGTATACCTGCAAATAAATCAAGATATATTAAGTATTTTGTTTTATTTTGTAAAAATACATTAAAATAATATGATGTATAATTATGAAGACACTTTCTATATATTCAGAGATTATGTGAAGCACAGACTGGTAAAAATATACTAATTAATACATATCATGAACGTTACGAAAATATCTTCCACCATTATTATTTATTTATTAATAAGTTAACGTTTCTGAAATTTGAATTTTCATATTTAGTGAGTTCCATTCAGTACAACTACTACTAATAATAATATAAATTTAAAGCTTCATAATATTTTTTCTATTTATATATACACATTTTTATGTATACATAAATAACGTTTAATCTATCACATTATATTGATTTACACTTTGAACAAATCCAGCTATCCTTTATTTGTTTCTTATTTTTTCCCTCCTCATAAAGTTTTTGGCATAAAACTGAGTGAAAGATAAATAAAAAGACACTTCGATTGGACATTTTATTCGATGTTCTTACCCATCAGCCGGCGACTAGTTTTCGCAATCTTCTTCATTGCGGTATCCTAGCAACACAACTAAGAACATAAAATGCACTTTGCACCTCTTATCAGAAGTTAGATTTCCAGAAAGGCGATGGAAACATCTCACAAGAGACTGAAACTCAGACGTTGAAGATCAGAAGCAGCAAAAATTCTGAATTGCTTGAAATGGGATCATTACAATTGAAAAAATATGGTATCCTTGCAGTGAAAAAGAATTATTCTTTTCAGACGTATATTTTTATTTTAAGCATTAGATTAAGAATTTACTGAGAATGCTATTTCATTTTGAAAAAAATTAAACCTTCATGTGATTAAGGAAGAATTTGTAAAGAGTTTTTTTTTTTTTTTTTTTTACAGATTTTGAAAAAATAGAAATGACATATATATTAAATTTATAATTTTGTTAAAGGAATATATCATTTTTTAAATATATGCTATCAAACATTTTCATAGTTTTTTACTTTATTCGGTTACATCCTATTTTATTGCAAATTTATTGCCTTGCACAGATTTTGCGTAGTGTGAAAATTGATTGTAATAAAGATTTCAAATTTTATTAAAAATTATAATCCATAAAATACAATTCAATTTTATTTAAAACTACTTTTTGTAGAATAGAAATATTGAACCCTTGTTTAATATATTAAATTTTGCAATGGTTTTTTTTTCATGCATATCCATTATAAAGATCTTAATTTAAATTAGAATTTAATGAAAATTTTAAATTTAATCTTTTGAAATGCTATACATTCTCCAGTAAAACTCTTCATTTTTATTTAAGGAAAAGTTTCAAGTATTTCGAAGGATTTTTTAAAAACTTGTTATCTTGCAATTTTTTCCACCATTTCAATTACTTTTACTGTTGTTACATAATTATGAATATGAAAAATAAGTAAAATGACAGTTTATGTGATTTGACATCAACATTGATAAAAAAACGAAATCAAAACAAGTGCTTAAAAAATTCTTTTTGGAAAAATACTTTTATAATGATATTTTTAAATTTTTTACAAAAATGATGATAAAATAAGTAAGGAACTAAAAAATAATAAAATATAAATTACTCAATATACAATTGTAGCAATCATGAAACTTAAAATTCTGAATTCAATAATTTACCATATTCTATGCAAATAAACAAAACACAATACCTATTTAAATGTTAATGTAAATTAGGGTAGTGAACTAAATACAAGATGCATCTTTAATTAGACATGTAAACTCTTTTCAGGCGGTAATATTAAAAATAAGAAAATATGCATATTCTTAAAACAATATCTGATCTGATTTTCTTAAATTTAAATTCTGAGTATTCGAATTATTTTCATAGTTTGAACTGTTTTTAACCGTCAAAAGTACTTCAAAGAAACCAAATCTTTAGTAAATTTCAGTTAAATAAAAATGTATTGACTTTTTCCATTCAGTAAAATAGCTATATAGATAGTTACAGTTACAAAAGAAATTATTCAATAAGTAAACTTTTTTAATCTTCGAATGAAAACTAAAGAAATATCATTAGAATAATTTACATTTTATTAGCATATACAATTTAAATTTTTTCTCTTTCACCTTTTATATTCAAACGTGCTCTTTAATAAAAACTCTTATTCAGATGTTTGATAACATACATCCTATATAATTAATTAAAACTAATTTTTTCAAATCTTACTTTTTTCAAACTAAGGATTCATTGACTAACACAAATGTCATAGGGATCAAGTTTAGTAGTTCTTTCAATAGTTCTTAAGAACATTTATTTTATATTTTCATAGATATTTATATATATATATAATATTTTTTAAACAAAATGTAGAAACTGTAACAAAATCATTACAATTATCGATGCTAATGAATGCTACCAAATACAAAAATACCTGGGAAATAGGCAATTCTTTTTGACTGCGCATAATTAGTTCCAGGAAGTTCCAATTTACACTCAAACACTGTGGCACTCTTTGACGAGAGCTCTGCAATCTTAAACGTCCTTTGCAAGAGCACATCGTAGGCACCTGAAGGCTTCTTGAAAGTTATGAATTTCACGTCTGTCACAATTTGGGGTGGACTTCCGCTGGAAGGTCTCAAGTAAAGCTTCAGCACAGGAAATGGAAACACATCTAAAACTTTGCAGGAAACATTCACGGTGTTGTAACTGGTTTCCACATAGTTGAGTTCGAATTCATGAGCCGGAACTGAAATAGAAAGCTCATTTCACCAGGTTGCTTCAAATGAGAATGTTTGTAATTTTATATTTATCTTCTTATAAAAAGTTAAAATTTTCTACCTAATACAGTCCTATGAGGGTTTCAAAAGAATTGCTAAAAGAGCTTATATGTTTATACTTTTTTAATATACTTTAAATTTAATTACTGCAGAGTTTATTTATATTATCCATTGATGTTAGATATTAATTAGAATTTTTTCATTTTATTTAGCAACATTGTTCTTAATTATAATTTGGTATTCAATATTTTATATCTAGAAAGAAAAGCATATTTTGTTAAAAATAATATGAATTTGACATGTATATATAAAAAGAAATTAATAGTAATATATGTCGCCAAACTTGCCTAGTGGACGGCGTGCCTGACTGCAGATAGGGAGGTCGTGGATATGAATCCCGGTTCGGGAATGGATGTACTTTCTTTATCTATTCTGTCTTTGTTCTTTCCATGTGGGAATTGGTTTTGAATGGTTGCCTACCCTATTATCGGGTACCTATGGTATGTGTGTACTAAGGAAATCAGACCCTACACCAAAAATATGGTTCTGTTGGAAAAGTAGAGCAGCGTACCTCATAATGCCAGCCTAGCTGGCGCACGACAATAGCAACAACAATAATAATCTATGTAAATCTGATTTCTACACTACATTAATTGTGTATTACTAGAAGTACGTTAAATATTCAATCTAAATGTTTCCATATTCGGAAAATACGAGCGCAAAATTTATTTCATAAAATAGGTGGTAAAAAATTATTTGAAATCAATGCATAAATTTAAGAAAAAGTATTTTTCCTTTTAAGAAGATATTTTTCCTATAATCCACATGAAAAAGCAAATTGAACATAATAGGTTATTATTTACATTGACGGATCCATTTCATATTTTATTTATGCATTCAATGTTGTAAATTTTTTTTGCTTAAATAAATAATGCTTGTTCTCACTATTTGTTCAAATATTTGCTTTATTTGCAAAGAGATGTACTAGCACGAGGTGTATTAATAAAATTTATTGTAAAAATAATTCCTTTAAAACTGTTTATTTGATTTTTTCCTATTTTTTTACAGTTTATAGTTCTTTCTTATTTCTCCACTGTTGAAAATTTTCAATTTATTCATAAATATAAAATATTTGAATCAACAAATTGAGCAGATATTTATTTCATTAAGTTACAGATAATTCCTACTTATAGTTTCAAAATCTTACGAATTAACAAAAAAATTTGTAACATTGATTCCCATACTATCTTGTTATATTGCCACTCAATCTAAATGTTTTTACATCAATAGCTCAGAAAACAATAAAAGGAAATATGACACATAAATATAAAATAAAGATAAATAATAAAGTAAATTTGAAGTCAACACACAATAAATTTAAGAAATCGATTGAAACGGTTTTATTTTAACTTACAATGAAGGGTGAATTGAATAAAATAACTGTTATTTATCTAGTTGAATCCATTCAAAATCGAATTTACTCATGTAATATACTAAAAATATTGTGTAGCTTAATTTTGTATTCAATAATCAAATACTTGTTTGATTACTAGAAATTAGAATGCCTCATTTAAATTATAATTTCTTGTAAATTAAAGGTATGTAACTAAATTTAAATGCAATTTAAGAAAGGTTTATGCTGCTAAAAATCTTTCTTTCATTTAATAATTTAACGTGAAATGTAAAATTTGAAAACTCATTTAATTTGTCCCTTTATACTGAATTATAAGTGTAATAAGTGTGTATTTGTTATTGTTTATTCTTATACTTATCTGTGTGTCCTTTTTAGTAAAGATATAAACTGTTTATTTGTGATTAACTGAAAAAAATATTTTAAATATAATTAACGAATATATGTTAAAAACTCAATAAATATAATATTTGTCAATCCATTCGTTTGATTACATATTTATTGACTCAAAAAAGAGAATACATATATCAAATCATTAATGCTATTAACATTAAAAACTAAATAATATAATTCTGACAATGTTTATTTCAGTTGGTTAATTTCCAAGATAATAAGTGAATACATATGTTTCTTAATTCTGTCTTAACTTTATTTAGATCAAATATATTTGCATGAAAACTGAAATTTATGAAGCAGTTTCTAGCAATTTGATATATTAAATAGATAAACAGCTATTTTATGTAGGTGCATTTCTATGATATAAAGAAAACTTTACTAAAATATACAATATTTAACATATAATAAAGAAATTTTACAAAAGTATAAAGATAAATTTTGAGGAATTGGGTTTTAAAGTTTGTATTAATAGTTTGAGAAACATGATTCAACGTAAAATAAATGAAATTTAACATAGGAACAAAAATTAAATATCAATATATATTTAAAACTTCTATAAAAACATCTAATAAGAGTTTCTATATTTTGTATTATTTATTCAAACTACTAAGTAGTCTTGTTTGTAGTAATTAATATCTAAGCATTTCATTGACTTTCTTCAATAAGGTTGGAACATAATTTTATTTGTAGGAATAATGAATATAATTTTAAATGAACTAATAAATAAACATAAAATCGTTATAACTTATCTTAAAATCATAATCTTTAGTACAGAAATAATAGTTTTAAACACACACACATACATTAAATGTGTTAATCTTGTTCAAATTTGAAAGAAATATAATTTGTTATGATGAAAACGGTATTTTTTTAAATACGTAAATGCCTTCGAAAACATTAGTACGTTAAATTGAAATTAATAAAGTAGTTTGTTTTGGTTATATATTTTTACTACGTAAAAATGAATTTATTAAATTACATAAAGGCTTTAGAAACTTCCATAAACGTGGTCATTTATTCTATATTTCATTTCATGGTTGGAACATAATGAATCATACGTTATTAACTAATTTCTTTTTACAATAACTCATTTTTATAATTGAGCATAACCACATTTGTTAAATAAGAGCAGAATGTATTAATATCTTTATTAAATCTTACTAATGATTTTATTTTTAGCTTTCAAAAAACCAATATATTTTCTGACATAAGTAATTATTTTCTATTTTTTCATGGTGCTACTTAGGTTAAAATGTAATCTTAAGATTACT
Organism: Latrodectus hesperus; assembly: GCA_037975125.1. Taxonomy (NCBI): domain Eukaryota; kingdom Metazoa; phylum Arthropoda; class Arachnida; order Araneae; family Theridiidae; genus Latrodectus; species Latrodectus hesperus. Next base: position 61,124,287 of record CM075857.1, read on the forward strand.
CTTCGTCCATTAAGTTTCATTTTCAGGACCACACGGAATGAGGCAATCAGTTATGACCCTTTTAATATGATATCTACAAAAAAAGAAACGAACACGCCTTCTAATTCGTTTTCCATCTCGTTTAGGTAATGTGTTTTCACAAAACACGATCACTAATAACCCTTTTACTTTTGATGGAGCACTTGGTTACCAACTGGTTCAAATTTCGAAACTACTAACTGACAGGTACAGTAAAAATGGCGCAAATCCAATTTACCGTCGTCATTTAGCAACGCAAACATGGTTCCAATCGTGTGGAAAAACGGCGCCAAATGAATAGTTCAATGACGAATTTTCCTGCGAAATAATCTGTATTAAAACGTTTTAAATATTAATGCTTTAAAGATACAAGACATGGTGCAATAGAAGACAGAAAATTATTAAAAAGGTGGATCCATTTAAAAATATAGTTATGCTTACTATCACGCTGTCTCTTTGCGATGTCTATTGAAGAAATGGGATTGCATTAAATGATTGGGGCAGTCTTGCCTGATAGTTACACGTGTTCATTCCATTTCTTCCATTTTTAATGAGTTCTTACAAATTGCCCGTTTTTTTTTCTTTTTCGCGTGTGACTGTTTGGGAAGCAGCGAGAAAACTTTATTACGCTTCCAATCGTTTATTATTTCTTTTTTGTTTCATTCTAGCTTTCATTTTCATTTATTTCGAAAACGAAAAAGGCAACGCATAGTGAAGATATGCCCGCGATAATTTATTCATGAAGAACGATCTCCCAAAGGAAAACAATGTTTGCGTTTCAAGTAGAAAGAGACTTGTTTATGTTTTCGTAACAATGTTATTTGCAGTGATGAATGCTTCAAAACGGAAAAGGAATATTTCAGAGTCTGAATATGGGAAAGAATTTGTTTTCCCTACATTTGATAGAATACCTAAGAATTCATTTCTTTAAAAAAAAATTTTAAAATACTTCGTAAGAGCATTAATGCTTTCTTGAAAAGAATTTGTCATTTTTTTAAAATAAAACAGTATGAAAGAGTTTATAATCAGAGAAGATGTCATTTTAAATGTCTACGTATCATGAAAGTTCTTATATTTTTATAGAAATTTAAGCAAAATACATTTATCCATCCGCTTTAATTTGAACTGATGATGCGAAAAAATTTGCTTGTGTAAAATGAGAATTATCTACGTTTTTTAATTACAAATTTATATGCATGTATACTGCAGAAAGTTTGTTTCGAGGAAACAAAATATATAAGCTATTGTCTGTGATGGGGATTTTTGTCTTTTACTTATATGAATATTCATTTTGCTTTGGATTTCCTAGTGGTTGATATTTTTTAATTTCGTAAACATGTAGACTCTCAAAGCATTAGATAATTTACTGATAATTAAGAAACACCTTTAAAGGGCAATAAATGAAGACATGCAAATTCATACTCTCATATTTTTTTTAATTTGCCAGAGAAACATAATGTATTTTTATTTTGAATTTTACAGGCATCATACAAATTTATAATGTTATACAATGTCCTTGCTAAATATGTGAAAATAGATTTGATAGATTCATCTTAAGAATATTTTTATAAAATTTCTTACTTTTTCACACACATTAATGTACATTTTTATGTATACTGAAAGTTTATAAATGTAGCTTTTTAAGCAAATGTATTATTAATGCTTTGGTTTACAGATATTTAAATCTTAAAACTAAGAATATTAAAATTTAATTTCTTTATTAAACATATATTTAAACTTTGATAACATTTTAAAACTAACGTCATATTAAAGAATTATAAAACATACACATAAGAGGGCAGTGTTTACTGGCTTTTTAATATGGTTTATGTTAATATGTTCTTTTCTTATTTCTCAGTTTTGAGCTTTCAGAGAGAAAGAAAACATATAAATTATTTTTCCTTCTCTTTAAGAGATATATTGAAGAATTCAAATAAAATATTTATTTATCTGTAGAACACCGCGATAAGAGTTACATACAATAATACTTAAGTTACCAAAAAATATTTTTGTACATAAATATCAATTTTATTTTCAATTCTAAACAATGGATTTAAAAATTTTAGTCATTATACTTCTAATTACGAATCTTTTTTATTAATAACTCGAGCACAAAGTTTTTGTAATATATTTAAAATGTAACAGCAATTGAATTGATACTCAATAAAAATACTGGAGATTTCCAATTTCCTATAATTATATTAAATACGTAATTATCTATTATCTCGATTTAATAGTTGATATAAACATTGCCTTATTAAACAAGGTTAATTTAAATATACAAAATTCTATTTATTTTGTAAATTTAGCCTAATTAATTAACCGGTACTGAAATTTGTATATTTAAAAGAAATTTAAATGTCTAAAAATATTACAAATGCATGCATAATATAATGCAATACCAAATAAAACGTGATTAAATAATTTCATATGTGATTTAAAATGAGAAACACGTGACTTCACTTATTTTTGCAAAATGAGTTTCTTTTTTTAATTTAAACATAAACATAACCTTAAAAATTAATAAATTGTCCTTTTAATCAATTCAAATTTAATTTACGATCACCTGAAATATTTATGTTATTAGAAAACAATGACTTCTATTTCCACTTTTAAGGATTTATTATATTTTATGAGAGAATTTTTTTTGTTTCAGAAAATAAATTTCCATTCAAGAGAAATTAAATAATTAATTTAACTCTTGCATAATATTTCTTAAACGTAAAAGGTTATTTAATTAAAACTTTGTGCACAAAATCTCCTGAATGAAAAAACTTTAGTATAAAAACGTAAAATTTACAAGCCCTTTTAAAAATTTCAAATGATATTCCCTAAATAAACTTTATATTTTCGTATTTACATTCTTCATTTTCATTTTCTTATTACTATGCATTACTATTTTAATAAAAATTTTCTTTAATTATTTAAGTAACTCACACTAAATGCATTTGGATTAAAATAGATAGGTTAAAAAGAAAATTCAAAATCAATGACTTTACTTTTAATATTAATTAGTAAACAAACTATAGACGAATGCATAAGTAATATTAAATAGTAATTGCTATCATTACATTTTTAAATGAGATTTAAAAAATATTATTTTAAATATTAAACTATATACGGAGAACTTTCTCTATTGTATTATATACACTGGTTTTCAAAATTAAGGAAATTTGCATGTTTTGTCGAATTTTTTGATAAAAACTGAATAAAATGTAAAACCTCTACTTCTAGATAAACTACAAATAATCAACGGAGGTTATCATATTTGTATATTCTTGGAAGGCGTATTAATGATGGTACAGATTCTCAGCTCTCTCATTATTTGTATACATTCACCGGAACTCGAGTCTGAAGGATGACTATTTTCAGAATACTTCATAATAAAAGATTGTTTGCACGAAGATTGCGATTTACATCTCACTCACTTCTACGCACCGTGGAGTCAGTTTTAACATAATGTAGAGGTGTTTGGAGAATGGATGAAAGGGTAGCCCTTCAATTCACTGGTGAATCCCGGTTCAGTCTAACCATATATTCCCGCTGTTCATATTTAGAAATACAGGGACTTATTTACATGCTCTTTAGTGTCCACGAAATCAACCATTATGATGACGAAGGTTTGATGGTATGGTTAAGCAACGTGTTGAAATACAGCACACCCATCCATGCCTTTGACAAAAATAGTATTACATCTGTGAAGTATAGGAATGAGGACTTTGATCCCTATGTTCTCCTATCAGAAGCGCAAATGGCGAAGAGTTCATTTTAAAGACCAATAACACACGATGCCACATATAATTCTTTTTATAGATTAATTTCCTGAAAGAGAAGATACTTGCTTGATGGATTGACCAAACAGATATCCAGACTTCAGTCATATATAGCATGATATCCTCCATGAAGGGAAATTGCAACTAACATCTCCCTTTCGTAACCCATTCAGGGCTTGAAAACAGTATTGCTGAAAGAGTGGGATCCATTTCCACATAAAATCCTAGACTGCTTGATTTCAAGTATTAAAATTAAGCTGTGAGGTCTGGCTTCTATATCTATAAAAGAGGACCATACCCTCAATAAATAATTTTCCTGTTCTCTTCTGCAACCGCTGTTGCATGTCAGTCAATCTAATGAGTGTTACTCGTGATCATACAAGTGTTTTATATATGTTGCATGGTTATTTGTATTATAATATATCAATGTTCGTATTAAATTTCATTAAAATCACGCAATAGTTTTGAAGATAATTAAACAAATATGAAAATTCCCTTAATTCTAAACTCTCGAGCATATTAAAAATATAAAGTATATGTATTACTGGTAATATATATATATATATATATATATATATATATATATATATATATATATATATATATATATATATATATATATATATATATATATATATATATATATATATATATATATATATATATATATATGTTACTATAGAATCTATATAGAATAACAAAGAATAACAAGATATTTTAAACAGCTGATTTTTTAAATATAATTTGAAGTATAAATATTATTATACGCTATTCCTTGTCATCATATGTAATACCTATGTATTCCTTATAATGCCAAATATTACATAGGCAAAATACAAAAAATATGACAATAATGTTATTCGTAAATATTCCTCCA
>CM075857.1:61131454-61324448 GCA_037975125.1 Latrodectus hesperus
ATTGTCATAACTTGTTCTTTGGAATCCTGTCCTGCAAGAGATGTCACCAGGCAGGTGTATTTGCCACTTAATTCAGTTGATGGTCTAATTATTCTCAGTGCTCTAAATTTCGAATAATCATCCATCGTATTTACTGAATAATTCAAATCCAGTCGATTGCTCAGAACACCAGAAGTGTGCTTGAGTTTGAGTCCAGGAATCCACTGGTATATAGGCTCAAAGTTATCTTCGAAAAACCACTTGACTACAAGTCTTAAATCATTTTCATTATATACATAGTCACAATCTAAAACAATGGAATCCCTGGTGCCATTCTGGATGTAGCGTGGAACAGAGAGTCGACGAATTTCAACAGCTACACAACCTATAAATATCGAATACCTTAGAAATGTATATGAAACAACTGTATATATATATATATATATATATATATATATATATATATATATATATATATATATATATATATATATATATATATATATATATATATATATATATATATATATATATATATATATATATATATATATATAGAACATAAAGAAAAACTAATAATTTTCAATTTTGCATTAGCACATTGCAATAAAATCTTTCACTTTCTCTAATATCTTAAATAAGTGTCATAATAAAATATGAGATAATATTTTAAAAATTAACATTCTTGGTGTAATGAAGAGTTGAATAGAATTAAATTTAATATATGAACTTGTTTCCACTTGTTTATGAAAATTATTAAAATATATACCAATACAAATACACTAAAAATATAATTTATAGAATGGAAATGCAAATCATCGAAAACAATAACTCTATTACAGTTCATATGTAAATATTTGTAGTAAATATTCATGGAATTTTATCAACACATATTTGTATTATGTGCACAAAGTAATTCATTTGAATCATTATTTTCTCAAAATAAGCAAAAGAATTATTTGAAACAATGCCATGCAATTTAAGTACTAAATATTAGAAAAATACTATAACTATATTACAATTTTGTCTTTCCTTTAATAAATATGACGTGGAATTTATGTTAAGTGGGTTTTTCTTTCAGATTATTTTACATTTTAAAAATTATGAATTGGTTATGAAATTACCAAACAAATCATCAATATATTCCAGTTGCATCTAATCAAATATTTTCCATATTATTTTCTGATATACAGTCAAATTACTGTCTTTCATTTTATTTTCAAAGCAAACCTTCGAACAAATTATTAAACATTGGCTGGTAGTTTGATTAAAATCATAAATTTTCATTATAAAATATAGACTGAATTCTTCCTGCCCTATTTACATTGATCACTTGACGTTATATTGATATTTTTATAAAAATAATATCTTTTTCTATACATGATTTTAAATATGAAAATCATGAATATTTTCACTTACATATATATATATATATATATATATATATATATATATATATATATATATATATATATATATATATATATATATATATATATATATATATATTCTGTATTCCTATTTTCCTATTTTAACAATTTAAAAATATATCTCATGTTCTTAGTCTACTCTATAAATGACAAGTTCTTTTCATCAAACTCTTCATTTTGTAAACAAAAAGAATAAATTCCAAAGTTTCTTACATTCAAACAAAAATAAATTTATTGTTTGCGTTAACTTAGCAGTTCTATTTATTTTAAATAGGATAATGAAGTTTATTTTAGTGCTCCCTAGGTATATTTGGAAAATAACAGCTGAGCAACTAGATTTTGTAAAAAAAAAATTATATAATCGTTTAAGAAAAATCAACAAATATTTTTTTAGAATGTTATTCTGGTAATCAATTAATTCATTTTTCAGTAAAATATGTAACTTCTGCAATATAATTTATTCCATGATATGGCATGCATTTTGTGGATATTTTTCAATAATTCAAAAGGAACAAATATAAGAATGAATAGACTGTATACGTTAATAATCTTTCAATAAATTTTTGCTGACTCATATTGTAAAAATGTGTTGTCCAAAGACACTATAAAAGTTCGTATGCGATTTTTTATGTTCTCATTTATTGTTCTTAATTTTATTTTGTCAATCATAATTAAGTTAATTGAATGAAATACTTAATTAATAGTTGTTAAATAAACTGAAATCCACAAGTTAATTTATTTAGATATCAGTATAGAAATATAATCAAGTAGAAAATCAAAAGAAATAATTTATAGAGAAACAATAATCAAGCTTCTTTTCAAACTCTTTTAATCACAACACATTTATAATTGAATTACTATCATAAGATTATTTGATAATTTTATAATAAAAACATACGTTTTATGAAATAATAATAAACTTTTAAATCATCCAATCTTAAAATTTCGAATAATTAATTTTTACCATTTTACATATTAAATACATCAAGTATTTTATTAAACCTTTCAGATTTAATTTGAATTAGAAATCAGGTATATATATTACTATCTTTTTAAGAAAATATACTTGAACATGAGTTAAATATGATATTTGATATGAGAATACAAATAATTTTTGCCAGTCATTATTAACTACAATGAAACATAATATTTATGCAAATTTATTTCAGAATAATCAATAATCTTTCAGATGAATCTTAAATTTTTTCGGAAAACATAACTTTTAACAATTATTAAATAACGGAATTAATAATCCAATTGTTTTTTAATTTATATAATATTAATAATACAATAACAGCTATAAATAATTATGCAAATTAAATATGCTAAAGCGTCATTTACATTTTACCTATGAGCAACAATACTCTTAATTCATATTCAGAACACATTTTGATATAAATAAGGGAGAATAAATTTCATAAACCTCAATATTCAGAAAATTTAAGGAATTATGTTTTCTAAAATTTTTATTTCATAAAACATCGCAATTTCAATAGAGAGTAATCATTTTGAATACATTATTTGAGTAAGTTTATAGAGAAGATCATAATATTACCATTTGCAATTTTAAAAAATAAAGAGAAAATAAAATCATTAAGAACTCAATTAAGGTATGCTCTGATTTATGTATGCTACTGAAAAGAATATTAACCTAATCTAATCAATTTAAAACTGCTTAATATTTCTTATTCAAAAAGTGAATCATCATTACTTTCAAACATAAACATGCAGATAAAAGAGTAAGTTTCAATTTTTCTACAAATAAAACAAATATTTCTAAATTTAATTAGCATCCGTAAAAGTAGAATGTCAAAACACTATAAATTTTACGGAATAATTATTACGTTATTCTATAGATTTTCTATATATGCTAAACTATCATAATAAATCAAATTTATTTGGGGACAATAATGAACGGAGTTAAAAAAATGCATAACATTTTCTTTCCAAATCAGGTAAGTCTTAATATCATTTTTGACACCCCATAATATATACAAGGTGTCCGAAAACGACCGCATAAACTCTGCACAGTTAAATTACTCGTTGGGATTACACAAAAACTGCCCAAAGAAGTGTTTCTGTATGAGCCATAGTTTACGAGAAAAATACCAAAAACAATGTATGACGTCATTTCCGATGCAAGAAAAAACACTTTATTGAACATATCAACAGCAGTATGTGCACAATATAAAGCAGTTGCTCAAAGTGCCCCGCTTGAATGTCGAGGCAGGTTTGAACACATCGTGGAATGGCTATTTTCACAAGTTGCAGCATCGCGGAGTCCACCGAAATGTAAGCAGCGTGCAGACGAGCAACTAAGTCCATTGGTGTTGGCACTACGTCTCAACACACCAGTTCCTTGAGAGGACTTCATAGGAAAAAATCCAATTGTATAAGATCTGGCGGACATAGAACCGGATCCTCACGTCAGATCCAGCGGCCGGAGTATTCCATATCCAGCCAACCACGTATAGAAGCACAGAAATGCGCCGGAGCCCCATCATGCTGGAACCAAAGGCATTTCCATTACATCGACCTTACATCAATTACATGTCGTAGTAGTCACGAACGGAATACTTGGCCACCATACGAAGACTACCGGTAGCTTCTAGATGCAGCCCTTTAAATACCAGTCAAACGACGGCTTAAAGTCATTCCATGGCATGCGTGCATGCAAGGCACGATATGCGCGGTGAACGTCTTAAACACTATCGTCTGGAAAGATATGCAAATGCTGTTGTTGATATGTCCAATAAAGTGTTTTTTCTTGCACCGGCAGTGACGTCATACTTTGTTTTTTGTACTTTTCTCGTAAACTATTGATCGTACTTTACTACTTGTAAACTATTGATGTTTCTTTGGGCAGTTTTTATGTACTCTTAACGAGGAATTTAGCTGTGCAGAGTTTATGCGGTAGGTTTGGGACACCCTGTATATATGTATATATGTATATATATATATATATATATATATATATATATATATATATATATATATATATATATATATATATATATATATATATATATATATATATATATATATATATATATATATATATATATATATATATACTGCACCAATCAATTTTGTTTTTTGAAGACGATTGAAGATTCATGAATATATGAATTTGGAAAGTGAAATAAAAATATATGAATTAAATATCAATTACAAATATTAAGAATTAGTATTTTCCCTTAACAGGTTTTCAAGGATATTTAAAGCAGACTTTGCAATATTCTTAAAAACACTACCCGTAACTTTCCAATAATACATTTGTATACAAGAAATCAGATTATCCTATATTTTATCTTATATTTCAAAATTAGATTTTGCGAGATGAATTATTATCGTAAATCAGGTTTAACTTCAAAATACTTACAAATGTTTTTAAAATGAAACTATTAATGCATCAACATAAATTTGAATAACATTCAGCTATGATTTCTGTTTCTTATGTGATCTATGTGCATGCCAAATATAATTTTAAAACAAAATTTTGGAGTTCCAAATATAATTTAGAAATAAAAATACAGGATTAATGTAAATTTAAAAAAAATCCTTTTTCTGACGCAAACAATTTTAGCTTGCTTGATAAATATTATTTTAAATTTTAAAAAAGTATTAATATTTTTGTTATTTAGATATACTACTGTCATAAAAGCATTGATAATACCAGTCTGAATGTTAGAAAATGGATATATAAATAATATTTTGCAAAACAAATCAGAATGCTGAACGATATTACAGTCTTATTATTTATCACAATTATTTTATCATAATATAGAGATAATTATATATCGTATTTCAAAATTATTGGAATCAAATCATCATTTAAAGACCCTTTCAATTCTGCAGTTATCATTTTCAAATATGTCATTCTCTGCATGGATAATATATATCAGAAAAGCATGATAAATTGATAAATGAAGTTATTCGTAGTTAATATCTAATGGAAAATTAGTATTAATTCAGACGAAAACTATTGATTTTGTGATCAAATTATCATAGATTAGAATATAGTTAGCTGAAAAATATTCGCATTATTCATTTATCGTGTTATCAATTTAAACTGCATAATCAAAAATGTAGTTTAAAAGATAGTGTTACCGTGTACTTAATATCCGTTATTACTTTTATGTACACATTTATATTGGTAAATAAACTACTAGCGATCTGTCATTTTGAAGGTTTTCTATTATCTGTAACTGTAACAGTTGATGACAAACAGTAAATATACACTTTATTTTAACATACACATTCTGTTCTGCAATCGTTTTAGTTGTAGTATACACACTTCTATTTCTTACAAATTACTTCAGAATTTTAATCTTCTTTATTTAACTTTATTTTTATAATTATCTCAGATTTTTGTTTAAGAGACTTTCTTTCTTGTCTGCAATGAATAATTAACTAAATTTTCTATCATTTCTTATCAATATCGATCGTATCAATTTTGAATACTTTGATAACCAAGGGCTGTAATTTGTTTACATATAATAAAAGGAATTTATTTATTTCATTAATACAGCATGAATTTTGATAAGTAAAAATATTTTTATATACATGGTTGCTTATTCATTTAAGTCTATGGAGAGCATGTATTTAAAAGATTAATAAAATTTATTTTAAAGTTTTTGATAAAAATAAATTTCACCAACATAAAGTTATTCGCAGCAAATCAACACAGATTTTGATTAATCAACATAAATTTTCTCATTGAATTTTTACGTTGATTAAATCACAATTTACTGCTTAGGCAGTTTGAGTAACAAAAAAAATTATATAATTTTACTATATAATGCTATAAATTTTAAATCACAAATGAGAACACAAATTAATGAAAAATATTGACAACATACATTTCTGATGCAAAATTTTGTGTATTAAGAAAGTATTCCTCATGATAGTATTATATTAAAATATATTATAATGTGTAGGAACCAACATTGTTAAATCTATATTTACATAAACAATGGAAACATAAAATAAATTAATTTTCCCAGGAGCTTTCGTGTATGAGGGTTGCCATAGGAACCTTAAAAATAAGGTGTCCAAAAATAAAAATTTACGTAAAGGGAATCAACAAAGTTTGAAAAAATTATTTTTATTTCAATTATAAAATAACATATAACATACCTTAGGGAAAAATAGAGTTTTATGTATCAAAAATGTTAAAAATACTTGCACTTGGAGTTCAAGTTGAAGAAATTTGCATATATTATTGAAAATATTTACAAAACCTCACGGACTTTCATAAGTTCATTGAGTACGTGTAAATTTTATCCTTTTGTTTGAGGATAATCTTTATAAACTCTTAGAAATATCAGAAATAGTTAAAGTCCATGAATGTTAAAAAATTGGGACTGCGCCATATATATATATATATATATATATATATATATATATATATATATATATATATATATATATATATATATATATATATATATATATATATATATATATATATATATATATATATATATATATATATATATATATATATATATATATATATATATATATATATATATATATATATATATATATATATATATATATATATATATATATATATATATATATATATATATATATATGTATATGTATATATATATGTATATATGTATATATATATATATATATATTAGAAATAAATTATTAAATACACTTAAGCCATTTTTGTAATGATGAAAATTAAGTGATATACACATATGCACATATTTATAATATGGAAGTAATCGCGGCAAAAGTTAGTTAACTCATAACTTTGAAGTAGTTGTTGTATTCAAAGAATGAAAAATACATATTGAGTGTTTTTTCATACAATTTGATAATAAAGAAATTTTAGAAAAACCTTGATAAAAAATATCCACAAATATGGTAAACTATGGAAAAGTATGCATTCATACATTATTATGCCTTTATATTTGGGCAGATATACTAATAAAACTTGTATACGACAAACCGTGAACAACCGTTGAAATTAGGCTTTAACAAATAGTTGAAAACAGGCTTTAAAACAGCATTTTCAGAATTAAGGATTATGAATCCATTCCGAAAATGTAAACTAATAATTAAGAGAAACACATCATGTTTTATATCTTTTAGATTAAGTAATGTAAAATAAAATATTGATGTTTACAAAGTATTTAACATAAATCAATTGAGTTCAACAGAGAAAAAATATGTTTTAAGGCTATTGCAAGCGATTTTATGCACTTACTGATCAGAACAAAAGTATTTGAAAACCTATTCACTATCGTCATGGGGTAATTTAGTTCAACTGTTTGCTGCACCTGCTGTTGATATCACAAGCAGAAAAAGATTTGTAATCCAGGACACGATTTGCCGTCAACAAATTCACTGGCAAATGGGATAAAGTTCTTTTGCTAAAAAAAAGAAATCCTCTTCCTAGAAATTTTATTTCGTGAATAAATGTTTTATTTACTTATATTTTTAGAAAATACTGAGAATATTATTCCTTCATAGTAATGAAATGAACTAGGAAATGCAATTTATGATGGATATTTAAATCACGTCTAATTATAAATGTTCCCCATAAAGTAAAGTGAATGTAAATTAGTATAACTAAAAATAAAATTAAAAAATTACTGTTAAAACTAATAATTTTAAAGATTTTGTAAATTGTTTTGATACCTACAATATAAATAATTTCACTGCATGCATTTATGGATAAATGTGTAAAAATTATCTATAAATTTTAAGAAAGTATATCAGATTATTTATAAAGTTATTAAATAAATAATATTTATACATCATTGATTGATTTAAATAATATTCTTTGTTAACATCTCCGATTTTAATCTTAGTATCTTCTAGCAGATGAAACAGTTATAATATATATCTATCTATCTATATATATATATATATATATATATATATATATATATATATATATATATATATATATATATATATATATATATATATATATATATATATATATATATATATATATATATATATATATATATATATATATATATATATATATATATATATATATATATATATCTATATATATATATATATATATATATATATATATATATATATATATATATATATATATATATATATATATATACATATATATATATATATATATATATATATATATATATATATATATATAATATATATATATATATATATATATATATTTAGCTATTTAAACAATTTAAAAATCAAAAGATCCTTTAAGAAAAAATCATTCATTTTAAAGTTTTGTTCAACATTAATTTTATTTACACAGATATAAAAAGAAATACACTAGGTAAATAAAAATGATAAATGTTAACATTTTTATTTACACAACATCTTGCACTATTTTATTAACATTAATACATTTAATTGCATTGCAAAATACTTAGCAAACGTTTTTTGAACGATTAGATCTTTTACGAATTTAAACATAAAAATAAATAATTTAAACATAACAATAAATAAGTTTCTTAATTTCAAATTTCTTTTTGAATTTCCAAATTATTTTTAGTTTTGTTTCAATTTTGTGTTTGCTCTTGTTCATTTTTATTGTCATTTTTATTCTTTAGATTATTTTTAAATATATTAATTTGTAAAAGAAAGTGATTATTAAATATATTCATAAAAGTATAAAAAATAGCTGGAAATTCAGAATAATTTCTATACTAAATTAAACTATAAGGATATGTATGCAAAATATTTAGAGAAAATCACATAAGCTAGAGTGGTAATTGGATTTCATGAGTTGAAAAAGTGATTTTTACTTTCAGTGAATAACTAGATAATTTTTTGAGACGCGTGTTTTAATAAATGAGACACATCACAAAACCACTTAAATTATCAAACACATGATAAATCGTTAAAGTAATAAGACTTGTGTTTCTAAAATATTCAAATTAAAATATACCAGTTATTTCAGTTTCACTTACTCTGTACAATGCAAAGTAACAAGTGTCTAAAATTACCAATACAAGAAATATAGTATAGTTTGGAAAATAAAGCTAAAAAATTAGTTTTCTGTCTTTGTGATTTTTCCTTTTCCAGTTCTTTCCTCTTATTTCCATTTCGTTTTCGCCTATACTTTTGTTTATTCAGACACACAACACGAATCTTCATTTTACTTTTGTTCTGTATTTCGAGGATTTTCATTTCCTTTCTTCTCCCTGGAGTCCCCTGTGCATCAAAACTTTGAGCATTTTTCTTTTCTGCAAGGAGATGGATATCGATAGTAAAAAATTTCACTTGCGTAAAAATAAGGGTAGATTACATGTGGACCATTGGATGCGGACTTCTTTATGTCTCACTTTTTTACGTTGAATGATTTATTCTTTTCTATAGCTTATTTCAATAAGAAAAGCTCTTTTTTATTATTTGCTGTTGGCTTTTTACTTTCGCTTTAAATCTGGAATTTGAGTTTCGCATACGGATTCAACAGTTTGTATTCATATGTTATGAAGAATGTTAATTATGAAGATAACAATTTTGTAATTTGCATTTTTCATAACATATTTCTTTTCCATTTACATAAATTTAGAAATATAGCATATCTATAAAATTTGAAAGAGTAAATTCTATTTCTATAAATAATGTATTAGTTATAAGAAACATAATTTATTGAGTCAAATTATATATAATATCAAACTGTGATATAAATTCAAATATTCTAGTGTAATATATAAAGAGTATCAATTGCATAAATATAAAAATACGAAACGCGTGGGTTGCCCAAGCATATTTCAATATATTCAACTATTTAATAACTCTAAAAAATTTTAATCTAGCATTATGAATAAAAACAAAAATATTATTCCTTTGATATACATTTATGATAATCAAAAACTACTACTATTACTAAGATTAATATTACACAGGAATACTAACAGTTATTAACTTTTAAGCACCTTTGTTTGAATCTTCAGTTTTTTATAAGTATCTAAAAGGGAAAAAAAGTGCAATATACTTTTGATACCAAATATTTTCAATTCAATATGTTGTGTAAAAATCGCTTAATACTTGTGTGTAAATAATTTAATAGGAGTAATTCTCCTAATATATATATATATATATATATATATATATATATATATATATATATATATATATATATATATATATATATATATATATATATATATATATATATATATATATATATATATATATATATATATATATATATATATATCATAGTATTTATAGTATAGTAATAATTCATTCAAATTTATATTTCATTCCCATATAGTATATAGATAATAATTTTTATCTTGGAAATTATCAAATTTAATGATGCATAACTTTATTGAATTTATGTTTGTACTTAACAATATGAATTGTAAACCATGTTCTTAATCTATATCATAAGATTTAACCAGTTTATGTTAGAAAATACAATTTATACTTAAAATAATGTATAAATTGGCTTTACAGAAACATTATTAAAGATAAATTTATTTTTGCAATATTTATTAACAGCAAACTGTTAAAAACATGTAAGGAGTTTCATTGATATGGAGACATTATTTTCTATTGAAAAAATATTTCTGGAATAAAATTATTTTCCATGAATTTTTATTAGTATAACTATCGTAAAGAAATAAAAGAGGATACATATGCTCACCTAATATTAAGCACTTTTCTTATAATGATTTTTACAAATAGATTACTCTAGCTTACAAATATGTATAATTCTTATTCCTCTCGTCAAAACTTTATTACATGAAATAATATATCTAGCTATTTTAGAGTCTAAAAATGTGAAACTTGTGTAATAATGATGTTGAAATTATTACTTAAATTTTTATCAATTAAGAAAAATTTGAAATTAAACAGGGATTTTAATAAAAAAAATTGTAATTTAAATGTTTTGCTTATCGAGTTCAGTACTGAAATTCGTTAATAACTGATACATCTCTAGATAACATCTACGTGTTTAATTTCTTACTTTAATAAATTTAAAACCTAATTAGCCTAATAAATAATTAAATACAAAATGCATTAAAATAAATTTCAAGGATCTTTTAAGTATAATAATAGTGACTATATAAAATTGAAAATATTCAGTCACTAATAGGTCTAGTTTTACTTAGTCTATTGTATTGTACCATTAAAAATATAAATAAAAAAGCTCATAGATGTGTGTGTGTGCAATTGCTGGTTTTTAAATTCATTTTAGTAGTTACTCATCTTTGACAAATTTGATATTTGATGAAATCACTGGTAAGATCAGAGAGAAAGTTAATGAGATAACATGAATAAATTTAAAGTTTGCTTGAATTTCATTCTTAACATTTCATGCAGATATATTTGATACTTCTCTTCGTAATAAAACAGTAGTAGCTATAAAACTCCTTTGTTTTAAGGCCGGGATAATATAATCTTCCATAAGTCAATAGTATGGCTTAGTTGTTGGCTTAACCTCTTTTATGATCTGACTGTCAGATCAGTCGGCGAGGGGGTGTACCTGGGCGGAACGGGCAAATTACGTCGGGAGAGAATTCTCCTGGCAGGGTCATCCAAGACATGAAGGCCGTTCCATTACGCTTAGCTAAGAACTACAGGTAATGAAGCATAGACAGACTTCTACCTTTGGATTTGCCCATGGGTGCTTCAGACCTCGGTCCAACAGAAGCTGCTCATTACCTCCTCCCTTGACTTTGTTGACATGGCTTAATTGTGATACCGATATACACAAGTGAAACCCATTCACTGTGGCCTCTATGAAATTAAACCCAAAAATGAGTTTTGAGGTGAATCTATACCATGCGTATGGGACATAAAACGAAAGTAAGATTTGTTGTTGCAGTGCGTGGTGATAAGGTGGTTTCCATGATCGAAAATTCTGTATTCTACACATTAATTTAAATAAAACCGATCACATTATGTCTATAAAATATGCGATGATAATTTTTCCAACTATCCTCAAAAAGAAACTTTAGGTAAAGTAAAGAATGCTAAGGAAACTTCTGGTTTTACTTGACTCAGAAAATGTATTTTATAAGGTCAACACTACAAAATTTTAAGTTTTTTTCTCTTTCAACAATATATTTAATTTCGTGAATAGATTCTTCAAAAGAATGCGTCGTTTTTACAGCAAAATTCTACGAGTTACTTTATGCATATTAAAAAAATATCGCCACCTGATGATTTTATTCCAACTATTTTTGACGAAACTTCCAGAGTATGATGTAAATTTTGATCACACACAATGAGTTTGAAGTAAATTTAGCATAGATCTACTGAGTTGAACTAGAGTGCAAGCAACACATAAATACAACCCTATATCAAACAACAGAGTATTTAAATTATCCAAATACAAGTTATCTGTTTTTTATAAGAATGAAATTTAAGAAATAATGTGTCAACTATAAAATCACTAATTAATTATATTATCAACCATCATCAAATTATAAAATTATAATCAAAGAAACAGTAAAGTTAGAAATTAAAAAAATTAAATCAATTTCAAGTATTAAAAAAACTATTAAAGTAATTTCTACTAAAAAGAAACGGCTGTATGATTATAATATTCAACCTTTTTAATATAACTAACTAAATAAATAAATTATTCCGTAAAGGGAAATTACCTTTAACGATAATTAAGAAGTTGTGTGAATTAGATAAATCATTATTTATATATTTGTATTAAAAGTATAAATTTTTTTTTCTGATCTGATAAAAAAAACATATTAGTTTACTCGAAAATTTTATTTAAAATATACGAATTGCGGAAAAAATTAATTAAAAAATTCGGATATATACTGCTAAAAAGGAATACTTATAGTTTTAATAATTTTGCAAGTATTTTCTCTTAATCTTCCTTTTTATGTCATTTATTGTGTTTGTAATAGGTATTTTAATAAACTATACACAAAATATTTGAGAACAATAAATATATATTTAATTTGTTGAATCTATTATATCCTTAAAATGATATATCATCAAAAAATCAAGTTTGCTCACATAAAGCAGAATAAAGTTTAATATTTTTCTTTAGGTTGACAATATATAAGGGAAAATGAAAAATATATTCTTCTGGATTGTTAAACAATTGGTTAAATATTTGAATTCTGAACTTCAAATCCTGTAATTTCTCCATTTAAGCGGATTATTTTTCGTTGGAATGAGGAGAATTTACTTCATCGTTTGTACCCGCTTGAAACAGCGGGTATGATAGGAGAAAGATGTAGACAAAATAAAAAAATTAGGATTTTCTTAGATTGATTTGATTACAAGAATCAAAATAAGGCTAAATGTTTTTATCTTTACAAAACTTTCCGTTTCAATAAAATTTATTCTTGTTCTTTATAGAATTTAACTGTATCAAGAAATTTTTGAAGAGAAAGTTAAACATTAATTTAGTTACAGCTACATACTTAAGTGAAATTGCCAGGAAATGGTTTATAAATATGAAGGAAATATTAAGTTAGGTAGAGTATTTCAGTGATGTATACTAATATTAATATTAGTATGTTTATTTGAAATCATAAAAAAAAATTATAATAATATTCCTTAAAAATATAATAAGAGGTAGTTAATTTATTGTTGTGCAAAAATTAATCATTTTCAAGTTTATCTAATCAAGTTTATGTGTATATATATTTAAAAATGACAAACGTTCTTGAAATAAAAAATAAAAAAAACTTTACATTTCAGGAACTTTACACACTAAATCAAATTATAGTGAATTAGTTGAATGCCCCTCTCATCATTAATGGATAACTAATAAACGTAAATGCCATTACTCTCACATCGGATACGGTCACTTTGACCAGTTTGAACAGATTTGAAAGCAGTTACATCAAATGTCTCACATTTTTGAAGAAAGATGAATTATAAAGCATGTTCTGAATTTCGACCTCAAAATTCTTTTGAGAATATTTTGACTTCATCAATTATATATATATATATATATATATATATATATATATATATATATATATATATATATATATATATATATATATATATATATATATATATATATATAAAAGTCAGGATGAACTTTAAAAGCGAATAGTTCAGAAATAAATGTAGCTGTTGCAAAGATACGGTTTTCTCCAAAGGAATGCAAAAAATCGTGTTTTCGATGGCAACGAATAAAAAATAGTTTTGTTGCCGTCTAACAGATGGCGCTCTCGGATTTTTGAAGCAGGATTATGCAAATCAACAAATGATATAAAAAGAAGCAACAGAAGCAGGTGATGATAGTCGAAGCTCTCATGATCAAAACTGTTCGTAGTTGAGAAAGCCTTCTTAGTTAAACTGTATTATAAGAATTCAGAAAAGGTCATTGTGGTATTATGAGCATATCGCAACATCAATGGTATGTGATATAGCAAAGGGCCAATAGAATCATCTGCATTGAACAAAACGATACAAAAATATGAAACTACAGGTTCTTTAGCATCATACTTAAGAAATGGACAAGGGCCTCTGCTGTTGCCACTACAGTTGAGCAGACGATTCAATCCATGTCGACGGATTCTGCCCATGAGAGAGTGCAGTGTTTGAGATGTTTCGAGGCAGATAGGAGTGTCGTACGGAAGTTTCAGGAGAGCACTGGGAATAACTTTGAAACGGTATCCCTAAAAGTTTTAACAAAAGCAAGAACGGAAGCCTCTTGACCTCAAATCTCGCCAAATTTTTGCAAATTTGCTTTTCACTAAGATGGACAAGCAGTATGACTATCTTCACTCTGTACTTTGTACATATGAAGCTTATTTGACACTCTGGCACTGTTAATCCCCACAACTGTAGAGTGTGAACTAATAAAAATCTACATGCATTTGTTGAGGTACCCTTTCAACACTCTAAAGAGACAATCTAGTATGGCTTCACTGCTGGTTTCATAAATGGTCAATTATTTTTCGTGAAGGTCACAAATACGGTTTTCAAAACACTTTCTGTCAATGGCAGCAATATGAAACACTGCTACAGAACAACATTATTCCTGAACTGTAAGCGCGATAGGCCCTTCACTTTCATGCAAGATAGAGCACCACATCATATTGTTCTGCCTGAGCAATACCTACTTAGCTCAACATTTGAGGAGGATCACATTACTTGTGGTGACTTTAATCACTCATGGCCACCAAGATCTCCCAATATGACACCCTGTGACTTTTTTCTGCGGAGACTCTTGAAGTCATTAGTGTATCCTGATCAATCAGCATCACTAGCAACACTGAAAGATGTCCTCCACCAAAATGTGCTTGCCATAACTCAAGAAATGTTACTAAATGCTGCGAATGGTGTGGTGACTCGTCTCACAGCTGTACTTTTGAATGATTGAAAGCTCATTGAACATTTACTGCAGTACTAATAAACTATAATTAAGCTGACTTGTAAGTTGTCAGCATCAAAATTTTTCAATCAACTTTTAATGAAATAAAACATTATAGCGCCAACTGTTGGTTACCAATGAACTATTTTTATTCATTGCCACATTTAACCCGAATTTTTTTCCTTCCGTTTTGTGCAAACCATATATTGGTAACTTTGTAACCCGATTCATTTTGGAGTTTTCAAATTTAAAGTTTGCCTTACATTTTGGAGCACCCGGTATATATATATATATATATATATATATATATATATATATATATATATATATATATATATATATATATATATATATATATATATATATATATATATATATATTATAAATCCATAAGTAAAACAATTCTTACAAGTTATCTTCTTACAAGTTATAATATATCTATATATCTAAACTCTTCTTACAAGTTATAATACTTTTTTCCTTTCCGTCATTATTAGAGATACTTTTTCATTGAGACTATATGATTTATACAAAATAACTACATACTTTACTGAAATTCAATTATTATTTAATAAGACTCCATTTCTGGTAATTTGAGTGATTTGTATATTTTACTTTTGATACCTATATAAAAAAAGAGTCGTCACTAGAAGTCGCCTTGAATTTATAGCTCCTTACAAGTCAACTGATACCTCTAAATCACATAGTCATATACCTTTTTATTATAAATGTTCTATATTAACCTAGAATACGTTAGGTTATTCAATTTTCTTTACAAACAATTTGAAATGAATTTCTAAGAACATTTTTATGTTGATCAATATTCCAATTCTATTGATTAAACCAAACAAATGTTTGATAGAAAACAATAAAAATGAGTAGGTCGTTACGTCAGTTTGGTAAAACTTTTCATAAAAGTTAGTTGAACAAATTACTTGAAAAAAACAACTTCCAATTTTAAAATTTTGTTTTTTTCTGATTAATTGGAAATTTAAATTAGCTATAAATCATTATCAATATAGATATGACATCAGTTATTTATAAAAGTGAAAATTTTAAATATCAAATAGTAATTTTGTTAGAATTTAAAGTTTAGATAAAATCTTTATATTATTATGGAAGATGTTATTATAATGTTATATTATTATGATGGTATGTTATTATAATTTCATTTTAAAATGGTATTATAATTATAAATTATTTTATCGATTCAATTAATATTTTTAAGTTCTTTGCTTCAAAAGGATGCAAAATTTCAAATTACAGTCATAGTAAAAAGAGACCATGATATTTCTTCAAAGATTATCATTATTATGCCGAAAGATATCACTAATAACTACTTTAAAATACGTCTGTAAATTAGAAAAGTAGCAAGTATATTAAATAAAAATACGGAGCATAAAATAAAGGTAAAACTGAAAAAACGCTGCTTTGTTGCGTGGAAAAATGAAGTCTTGCCGAACAAGAGAATTTTAGGAGTTTCCACATGAGTCAGTTGAAAGTTTAGTAAAATTGCATGGAATGATTAAATAGTACATAAAAGACAGATTAAGAGTTTTTCAAATTACTTAAAAACTTAAACAACACATCTAAAAGTAAGTAAATTGTGGTCATTTTTAATGATCTACATGAATTAGATTGTTGAACGTATATTTGATGCTAATATGAAAATTTTACAGAGTAAGAACAAACCTATGAAAAAAATACAGTGTCTCATTAACATTTGGAAGAATTAATATAAGGATAATTTGAAGGTTTATATGTGATACATTTGAAGCAATTTACATAGTGTTTCTGAAGTATGGTCATTAGAGAAAATCAAATACAATTTTTACTTTAATTTTAAATTTTATTTGACAATATTTTCATGCTTCCTTGGCTAGCAGAATCATTAGAGTTAACGATTTCATTTTTCTTTGCTATATAAACAAAGTAGAGCAATAAAGCCTACTTTCATTTTATTAATTTATTCAAACAAGCTTTAATATGTTAGTTGAATTTAATAATTTTTAGCAATTCAACAATAATATTTTAAACAGTAATTTGAAATTCAATTTTTTCTAAGTTCTAATCACAAACACACACAATCAAATTTATTCTGCGATTTTTATATGTATCTTAAAAACATTTATTTTTTTTACTGTAGAAATACAAAATGCAATAATATATATATATATATGTATATGTATATATATATATATATATATATATATATATATATATATATATATATATATATATATATATATATATATATATATATATATATATATATATATATATATATATATATATATATATATATATATATATATATATATATATATATATATATATATATATATATATATATATATATATATATATATATATATATATATATATATATATATATATATATATATATATATATATATATATATATATATATATATATATGCATGCGATAGTACACCATCTGGATTATTTTGGATTATTTCTATTCAGATTATCATGCAAAATGATCACGTAATTACTTGTTAAAAAAATTAAATTAAATTTTTTATAAACTATTCTGATATTGTCTAAGAAAAAAGTAATTTCATTTATATCATTCGTTAGAATCAAATTAGGAAACATTCAACGAATAAACAGTTAAAAATGTTCTGCCATTGTATTAAGCTAAAAAATAAATAGTTATTTTTAAGTTAAATACATTTAGTCTTAATACAAAGCTGGTATTATGAATGTCAAACAGAAATATTTATATGATGAGAAACTACCAGACAAAGTATTGGAGAGAATATTGTTCTTTTTCTTTTTCCATAAGCCAGAATTAAATTTCGAACTGTTAAAAATCCCCTCTTTCTCCCGGAATATATCCTGGCGTTAAAATATAAGCAACCACGACGCTGGAAGTACGCGACACATTTAGAAGCACATAACAATAAGTCAGATCTAGCGTTGTGCAGCGACGGCATTGATTTCGCGATTTAATATATTCAGTTTCTTTTACACACTTGCTCCAGAAACCCTCCCCAGATAAGAAACGCTGCTTTGACGATTCCGGGGAATAATGCCTTTTCCCTGTATAGATCCATTTCGGTAATCGTTGCCTCGCAGGCCATTCGGTCCATTCCGAAGAACAGTCACGGTCATGGTTATCTGAAAGTTTCCTTCGAGGAGAAGGAAGTGAAAGAATAAGAGAAAATGAAACGAAAATCCAGCATACTCTCACGACGTTTACGTTTCCATCACTTGCAGCAAGCAAAATATTCTTCTGCTTTTGTATCGCTCGGATGTTCTTTTATTTATTTATCATTTTATTTACTTTTGCTTTCCATTCGCTGTCAGATTCGGAGGAAGAATCGAAACGTCCTGTTTGGAAGGATTCCTCCGATTCGGACCCATTTATCTTCGCACTAAGCTCCTCTTATTTTATTTACTCCGAAAACTTAGGAAAGAAACCTTTTGAGCGAGAAAACAGCATTTATTTATTCTTAATTCGTTGTAGTGATTTATGATTTGATTTCCTCTTCTGGCATTAGCTTATAAGTTTTCCACGGGAGCTCTGCATTTGTAGGAAGTTAGAAATGACGAAAGTTTTGCTTCTTTTTTTTACAGCACGCGATTTGATATTAATAGAATACACGTGTTTCTCATTCTATTCTGAAACATTCTTACTCATTTATTCAGTAGGAAATAAACTCAAAATACAGACCAACATTTTTTTTTAATCTGAAATAGCACTATTTGTTTTCGCTATTAAGAGTACATACTTGGGAAAATATCCAAGAGATAAATAAATATAAAATATTATGCTGTCAATACGTGTATGTATCTAAAAAGTAAACTCATTTTATGTTTTCGTTGTGTTAGTATTCCGTTCTGATGATATTCTTATATAGAGATTTGTTTTATTTTATTCATTACATTACATATATTCAGACTCGTATGCTTGATTCTTGAGATCCGCTTTAAGTCTTCGTCGATAATAAGACAAATAGCACAATGACAGATGTACAACCACAGAAGAATAACGAAGAAAATACCCAGGGCCGCGGTGGGAATCGAACCCACACTCCTACGCTCTCAAGCGATTAGTGGAGTGATACTTGAACCACTCAGCCACGGAGCTCACTATAGAGGCTTATAGAGATTTAAATTCACTTCTAAATTACCATTGAGATTTGTTCAGTAATGCTTGAACTGTTATGTGTAACTTTGCTGTGGAATTAAAAAATAAAATTATACCATTTATAAGGTTCCTTCACATTAGTGCAGGCATTAATGAATTACTTTAAAAAAATAACCTGCATTATTAGAATTTTAATTAAGGAAATATTTACACGTATTTAAGACAAATATAAAGCTGGAACTTTAAGCAAAGTAAGCTTAAAATTTCAGCTTTATTTTTACCTAATTTTATTATTTATGTTTTAAGAAAAACTGAATGACATATTAGAATTAGTGTTTTCTAAGAAATTCCCATACATTACTTATAATGTGAATTTAAATTTCATGAGAGTCAGAATGGATGTCTATTTACACAAATATATAGTAAGGTGTTTCAAATATATGCAAAAATTCAAATAAAAATTAAAGGAAATAATCAATTTCTAAGCCCGTGTGGTGACCGGGGGATAAGAAACGTCCCAACGTACCTATGCGTGTCGTAAAAGGTGACTAAAATGGACCCACTCCCTGGGGGTATAACCATGTTGAGCGTGGGGTTAACAACCCCACCCCGGAAAAACTCAACTGTTCAGAATTCCAAAGAAAGAATTATCCGGCCTCCACATTTTGATAAACGACTTGGAAACGGCTTGAGGACTTTGCTTTTTGGAACATGGAATGTGAGATCACTGTATTATAAAGAACCAGATATTGTTAAATTTATCTCAATACAGAGATTAAAATGGGCAGGACATTTGAGCCAGATGAACGACAATCGGGTGATGAAAAAAATTTTCTTGGCTCGCCCCATTGGCACTAGAAGAAGAGGACGACCGAAACTCCGATGGCATGACTGCCTTGAAAACGACTTAAAAACACTAGAAGTGACAAACTGGATGACCTTATCCAAAAATAGGGGATCCTCTTATGCACTTTTGAGGAAGGTAAAGGCCCCACCTGGCTGTCAGGCCAATGAAGAAGAAGAAGAATCAATTTCTAAAATTGTTTATGATTTGCTTAAACAGCAAGTGATAATTAGAATAACAATCAGCTATAACTACAATATACTGCAGACAGAAATGGAATATTTTTCAGTTAAGTTAAAATATATAAGGCAATTCTCTCACAGTACTTATTAACTAAACATACTAAGAATTCATCACTTGTAATAAAGATGCTAATCTTTGAAAATTTATTTTAATTCCTCATTTTTAATTTTTTAATGAAAATGTTTAATAATAAAATTAACATTTAATGAAAAATGGGAAATAAGATAACAAAATTTTATAGTTTTGTTTGCCAAATCAGTATAAAAGTTAGGTTAAAAATTTCAATTTTTAGAATAAAGTACAAATTTTATATATTTCTGGTTTTTATCTTTATTTTAAAATTTAATTCTAGCTCAAATCTCAAATAAAATAAAAAAGTGAGCAGTTGAAAACTGAATACAGCTAATGATGCACAGAATTAAGTTTAGGCAACAATTTAATTCACTTGGGTTTAAATGAATAAATCCATTAAGGAGGAATTGAATCTCAAACTGCTTGCAAAAGCACAGCAATCATGTCAGCGCTTGTAATAGGAATGCTGTGAGAAAACCCTTCCGCCTACGGAGATAACTACAAAGCATTGAATAAAGAACTCGATTTAGAAGGCTGAAAGAGTTGCTGTAAACATTATCCCCAGCTGAATTTTAACGCGATCCAAAATCCGAAACGCAGCTGTAATTTACTCAAGTTTATGAGAACAGAAAACAGCTAACACGATTCTTCAAACTGAAAAGTAGAAAACTCCATTGGCCTGTCCTCATCCTAATTATTCCGAGCCATCTCCCTCTCTCTATACTTCCGCGGAAGCACTAAAACTCTACACCTTTCGGCGAGGAAGCTGGAATAAATCAAGGAAGAGGAAAAGGCTGTAATCCGGGAAGAGATTCTCGTCTCTTTGAAGTTTTCTCTGCTCCTTCAAGCCTCTTTCCCTCTTGGGGGTTAAATCTCACGCACCGCTACTCACCGAAAATTTAATTGCAATCATTAAGGATCGTAGAACACCTGGTGTCCGAATTACATTTCAAAGAGGTGAAAGGATGCAGGGACACCTACCTGCAGTTTGTATTCGTGCTCCTTTTAACTTTATTAGTTATTTGCTTCGTGTGATTGCCAAACGGAAAGTAAATGGTTAACTACACAAAGAGTTGTTTTCGAGCAATGCATGCGCTTGATGATCCGGAGATACTTTTCCTATGGGAGACTCTGTCGATTATAGGTGACACGTTTAATTAAAAGGCCTTTCTAATCAAATATAGTTTTTTTAGTATGTCTAAATCGGGAATTGATGGACTTAAAAATGTCAATCCTTTCCATTAAAATAATACTGTATATCTGATTAACATGGGATGAAAAGAAATATGTTGCAATAACTTCATACATATTATTTTCTGTGTTTCGAGTTTTCTCTTTCTGTAGAGGGGAAAAAAGAAAAAAATACTTTTCAATTTAGTTAAAAGTAAACAGATAGATTTCGCTTCGCTATTACGAAACTATCATATCATAAGAAATAGATTTTCTGAATAGCTGTATAAAATTTCTGAAAAACAATGACTATACTTATTTTTTTGTCTTTTAAGAAATATTAAAAAAGAATTAAAAAGGAAATATTAAAAGGAATAAAAAGGACCTAAAAAAATATTACTAGAAAAGCAATGAATCTATTAAAGTACTCATATATTTCTCAGTGAAAATAATCCACATTAATTAAGTCACAAAGAAGGGGTACGTGTAAATAAAATAACACTATAAAATGTTATGCGTCACTGACAAATTGTGATCAACATAACTACTAAAAATTATTTTCTAAAACATTTAGCGTTATGTCTAAATTTTAACATTGAAATATAGTTTTAAATAGCGAAAATTACTTTTAATTTTATTCAAAGACTATGTTATAAATATATAATAATTAAAGGAAATATTTAATTAGTGATCAATTAAAAAAATTACAAACATTGGTAAGGAATATAGATATAGAGTTAAAAAAGATATATAAAGTGTACTATTAATTTCATAGGTTTAAAATATTCAAAATATAATCTTAAAGTTATAAATTTAATTTACACAGATGATATTAGAAACTTAAAAATAATCTATTATAAAATTTATATGCCATTAAAACAACCTCTTAAATGTAAGCACGCAGATTTAGTCTTTTAGAATAATATTTGTATTTCATTGAGAATAACTTCTGAAAATAAACAGCTTTGTAATATATGGAATAGCACTAGTTTATATTGTTATAGGTATTTTTGTTCTTTACTTTACAACTTCTTAAGTAAGACTGATTTAAAATCGTAACTCAGTGATTCATATTCATCTATTTTGTAGGTGTAAAAATTTATAATTTAAAATCAAAACTAACAAGTATATTTTACAAGACGAAATATGTTCCCACATCTTCGAATCAAAAATTAAAAACAATTAAATTTTTATCATAGAACCATAGATCCCAACACTTTTAATACAGGACCAATCACATTATCTTGCCTTATTTTTAAAAAAATTATTATAACAATAATGTTTTCGGAAAATAACAGCCTTAAAATTTTACTGAATCAATATATATATTGCACTTTACTACAGCTTACTTTATCAATATCCAGTTCTATAAATACCAATTCACACATAGTTTTATTAATATATTATGTATTCAGCTTGACTTGTATAACTGAAGGAGTTATAAAAATTTGTATGAAAATGATTTTAAGTCATTGATTTTCAACTCAACAATATATTTTGCAATTTTTTAATAGTTTCATAAATTTTTCTCCCAGCTTCTTTTTCTGTAATTGCTAATATGCATTTCAATATATATATATATATATATATATATATATATATATATATATATATATATATATATATATATATATATATATATATATATATATATATATATATATATATATATATATATATATATATATATATATATATATATATATATATATATATATATATATATGTATATATATATATATATATATATATATATATATATATATATATATATATATATATATATATATATATATATATATATATATATATATGTGTATATATATATATATATATATATATATATATATATATATATATGTGTATATATATATATATATATATATATATATGTATATATATATATATATATATATATATATATATATATATATATATATATATATATATATATATATATATATATATATATATATATATATATATATATATATATATATATATATATATATATATATAGAGAGAGAGAGAGAGAGAGAGAGAGAGAGAGAGAGAGAGAGATTAAAAAGATGCATAGATGCATTTTATTGCATCAAAAATATTCATTCTATTATACTATTCTCCTCTGCACATTTATTCGGATTCATATGAAGGATTTGATGGACAGTGACGTGCAAAGCACTCAAAACTTATGTCAAGATATTCAGATGTAAGCAGGAGATGCGACTTTTACATGATTCGTCCTAGTTATGACTTGACAATGCGTTCATGACATGATTCTAAGGCTCCATATAAATGGCAGAATAAGTTTCTCATATTTCCTAAAAATTTTTAACAGTTCTCTTGGCGAATTATTCTAAGTAAGCTGATATAAAAATATATTATTTGGCAATTTAATTTATAAGGATTTAAATATTTTGTTAATCGAATACTTAATTTTAAATTTTAAGTATGCTCTTAAGATTTTGTATACAGAATTTTTAATAATTTATAAATAGTTATGTAAGTGAAACCCACAATCATATAAAAGTAATGCGTAGTAAATAAAATAATTAAAATAAATTTATATGATGCATGCTTATTTATAAAATCCTATATTAAAATAATTTAACTCACAAATTAATACAATAAAATCTCTTAAAGGAACATTTCTTAAATATAAAAAATGAAAAAAAAAAGTTATTGAAAGTAGATAGAGATTCTCATTACTAGATCTAAGTTTAAGTAATTATATAATTACTTTCTTTTGCAATAAATTTTTTTAAATAATTAAAGAATTTATAACTCAAAATAAGCATAATTAATAAACTAATTTTAAAATATGTAAATAATACTATGGTGCTTGACAAAATTATGCCATGCCTCACAAGAAAATTTCACGTAGTTATTCCCTTAAAAATGTGACATGCTTTATCAAATATTAATAATCTTGTAATATCTTATTATCATTTGATTCATTTGCACCAGATTATACAAATAATGTAACATTTATTTAGTATTATCAAAAATATTTATATAATTAAAAGGCTGTTCTGTAAAGGTAAATACGAAAATCACGTTAAAAAATTTATTTCTTAAGCATTGATAAATTTTTGTCAGGTATTTTCTACAAATATACAAACAAGATTTTGGATAGTAAACTTGTAAAGAATCAGTGTATTTCATTCTATTGCATAAATATAATATATGGACAACAAAATTAAATTTTAAGTTTTATAAAAAATTTCAATGTAACAAAAATCCGTAAAAGTAAAACACTAAATAATATTGACGCGAAGATAGATATAACTACACGGTTAAGTTCATTAACTATTGGATTCATTAAGTAACAAGTTTTAAATTACAGCTCCAGTCTTTGAATAAATTACGCTGCTGGGATTTGAACCCATAGCAGAAAGATCAGGAGTCCAATGGACTACCGACTAAGCTACATGGAAAGGCAGCAGATGATATCAAACTTCCTCCTTTATTCAGCATTGTAAGAGCAAACAATATGTATTTTTTATGCGGTGATATGAATTAAAATAATATTCAAACAGAGTTTCTTATATCTCAAAATAGCAAGCAATAGTTAAATTTGTAGTTTAAATGTCATTTTTTGCACATGAAGGCTGTTATGAATCTAATTCAAAAGTTAGACTTCTCTCCTAACAATTAAATGCACCGCACCTGATGCTCGCAGTTTGCTTGAAAGCCATATGCTTAATGACTCATTTCCGACTTTGGAAAGAAACGTTTGCATATAAATTTGCTATAAAATAATGAAACAATATTAATTTTAGAATTTTAAAATGATTTAATAACAGTAACAGTACATATCACAGTCAGTTATATTATATTTCAAATTTTCCATACAGGTGTGTTTATAAGTGAAATCTTAAAAAACAACTAAATACTTATTGAAAGAAAATTCATATTATAGGAAGACTGATAGTGATATTACTATAGGAAAAATGGATCTCCTATCATGAGAATATTTCATTAATATAATGAATTCTCTTGATGTAAATATAAGAAACATTTTTTTTTAAAACTTTTGTTGAAATTTCAAAAGGTTTGAAATGAATAAAAATGCTCATAATAAAATGTGATTTGTTAAATCCTGAGTAGTGCAGAATCTTTTAATATATTTTAATGGCTACTACAGAAATAACCATAGTGAAATATTTGAAAATATCGCATGTGATATTTCCTATACTTAAGAAAATTAATGTTGGGAAAAAATCCCTTTTTGGAAAAATGGAACGCAAAGAGACCAATCCCATTAAATTGATAGAATTGAAGTGCTTTTAAACATATGACAAGTCACGAACGTTTTTACTTCATTTGTTTTAAGCAAAGAGTGCAATCCATATTATAAAATGTCGAAGTTTTTGATAATTATGTAGTCTCCAGGGGTGTGAAAATAACTGCAGAAGTATTAAGCAGTATTAAAGTAATGGAAATAGTATGCTTCAGTTCAATCGGCAAAATTGAAATTTTAAGCGATAACTGTGAAGTATTTTTTTAAGAAATCGTTTTTAAATATTTTAAATATAAAAATTGCATATATTCTGTAAAGTTTTTAAATTGAAGTATTTTTAATCGTACTAACTATTGCATGTTAAAATAAAGACTAAAATAATGACCAATATTTGCTAATATCTTTGATGAATGGCATTTTTATTAGTTAAATTAAAATGATTTTTTACTCAATAACAAAACATTTAAGTAAGATATTAGTTAAACGATATTCAACATTAATTAAAATAAATCACTAAATTAATTTCATAAATTTAAGTGACTTAATTTTTCTTTAATTCAAGTAATATTAGCTATCACTTATCTTTGCATTTAATGTAATTGGATATATGTAATATTAAAATGCTGTACAATTTTATTAAAAAAGGAATTTAATAAATTTTTCATAATTAGAGATTAAGCAACAATTAAAATATTTTCATATAATAATTGTGAAAAATTACAAAATTTACTTCCAGTCGTAATATCAAAACGAAACTTATTCAAAGTTATTTTAAGTATGAATAAGTAATTTTGAAGGAAATATTTTTATTGTTAATAAAAACTGTGATCTAATTAATTAAAAAATTTCACATTTACTGATGATTACGAAAATATGAAAAGTGAAATTGAATATTGAATAAATTTCTTTATTTTAACAACTATGAATTTTACATAATTAAATCATAATTCCTATATGTATTATTTTTAATATAATTCTATTACACATATTTTAATTTTACTCATCCACCATTTTCATTCTACTATAATTCCATAATTGGAATAGATCGACAATAATTTGTGGTAATCAGATGTTTTACAATATCTATCGGATATTGTCTTTCAAAGACTTATTTTTCATTGAGATTGAAAAACAATCCTGGGAAAAGGAAAATTTCTTAAAATATTTCTTAGAATTGTTCATAAAATTTTGTCAGTATAAATGTAAGTACTTTATTCTTTTCTAATTGGTACACAAGCTAAAGCTTTGTCTTATGATAAGTTACAGGATGTCTATTTGAATTACATTAAATTTATTTCGTAGCACAAGATTTTAAGTTATTTTTTATTTTTTGTTGCACTATATTGTAACTATAAATGTTAGTTAAATACTTTTTTGATGAAATAATAAAAATAAATTATGATAGTTTGAATTTTTTTTACTATTTATTTTTATCATTTCTTCAAATAAAATTTTTGCTGCTTTATTGAAATATGGTTGCTTATCTAACAACCCATTCATAAATTAATAATTGAAATTGAACTGTTAATATAAACAACATATTTTTCAAAATGTGTGAAGAATCTCAATTTACAAAATTATATTATTATATGATCACGAAAACTTATAAATAATGAAATTTAAAATCTTGATAAAAAAATAAACATTATAATTTCAGAGCCACAAAAACTCGTAAGCTCTTAGCTTTGAAAATGTTTTGAAATGTGTTGTGGCATATTATTTCACTAAATAAAATATTTACATACATTTCATTTCAATAAATTAAAATAATCATTAAATTATGTTAATAAAGCGAAAATGGTAGAAGTTCTATTGCAAACATAACTTCCTAGATTAAATATAAATATTTAATAAATATAATTATTTATTTAAAAATAATTCCCTTTATAAGAATGTAGGAACTAAGCATTAATTGTACCATTCAAGGAATAAAATTTTCGGATTTTAACCATTTATAACAAGTTTACAAAAAGTATGATCTTATTAAACATTTTTCGAAAACATTTTTACATTAATAATTTGAAAGTAAATCCCATATGAATATGAAAATGCATTGATTATTTAATTGTACAAACATAATAATTAAAAATAGGGTTTTTAATTTACATATATATATTTATTTTGCATTGTTATAATGTCCCAT
The DNA here is from genome assembly GCA_037975125.1 of Latrodectus hesperus. Taxonomy (NCBI): domain Eukaryota; kingdom Metazoa; phylum Arthropoda; class Arachnida; order Araneae; family Theridiidae; genus Latrodectus; species Latrodectus hesperus. The sequence goes on from CM075857.1 coordinate 61,159,989, forward strand.
GAGTCACAGCAACAAAATTAATGTAATTAAAGTAATTCGTTGAAAATAGTATATTGTGATGTTTATTTACAGATAAGAAGATTAATTTTTATATTAAATATCAAATTAACTCATATATTTTATTAAAAATGTACATTAAATTATTTTAAAATTCTAACATAAATGCAATAAATATAAAGTGCTAAAAAACATTAAACATTTTATTTTCAGAAGTTTGAAATAAATGGAATTATTGTTTTCGTTATTCGGCATATGGAAGTAATCTAAACATTAAAATGCAATTCTTTTAATAATATAATCTTATAAAAAAGAAATATATTAATATATTATAAAAGTTTTTAATTCGTAATAAATAGGATATAGTAAAATGTATTATTTTATCAGCTTTGCTTATTTCTATAACTCATATAATAATCAATATCTAACTAAATTGCTATATATATATATATATATATATATATATATATATATATATATATATATATATATATATATATATATATATATATATGATTAAACTAGAAGGGCAAAATGAGAAAAATTATAACAAAATCATATATATAGCTTGCAACTGTGCCTCCATTGCGTCTAGTTGCACGTGAACTTATAACGTGATTTGAATTCATGTGTATTTACAAAAGTAATTAGCATTTCAAAAACAGTAAATTAGGAGAAAAAAATATTGGTTCTCAGATCAATTTTAAAGTTCTTTTTCGAGTTATATACATATTCTTTAGCAAAAGTTAAAAACAATTAACATATAGATAGGTAATACAGTATCTTTTGTTGCGATTACTGGGCATGATGGCCTAGCCTATTCCGTAGAGTTTAAATTAGCAATATGGTTCAAATAGTTACAATAGTTTTGTAACGAATGAGAGATGATTAAACGGTGCTTTATTTTAGTGTAATGGCTTTTTGTCTCAAAAATATGTAGTTATATTATCTTGGATTCTATGGAGAAATCGAAGAAAATGATCTGATATATGAAATAATCCATTTGAGATCGTAAAAATTATGGATTAATCATGCATGTAGAAAAATACATGCCAATACTTTAAATATCAAGTTAGTATAACCCATCACTATATTGTATGCAAGTTGTCAAGAAACTATAACATGTGCGTTATTTTATGAAGAGGACCTATGAAAAGGTGAATCTGTCAAGGTAGAAAGCTGAGTGATTTCACCACTTTAGACAAAATGCATTCTACATGTATCTGTCTTTTTGCGTCATTATTAGACTTCTTTAATTGGATAACTTGGAAATCAAAACTATGTAAAGAAAGATTTCATCATAAAGAAAGATAAAAATGCCTAATTCAGTGTCGTCTACGAGCACCTGCATATTTTTTCAAAATCTTTTTCTACATTATGTAGTAAATCCTCCTTTAATGCGTATATTCTTATTATAGCTTGTTATTTGGATACTTGACATTAACCATCAGCTTTCTGTCATACCCAAGAGTTTATTTAAATATTTAATGACAACCCATTGAATGTTTCACATATAGCTATGACCGTTTTTTCCCGGGCTGATATTTAAATTATCTAAATGTTCTTGAAATGCTTGTTCTTAATAGAAGTTGTTATTTACAGTGTCCTTAGTGAAGCTCATGCAGAGAGACATCTATGTAGTTATTTATTTCTGAACATATTATCTCATTTCAATTAACTCTTACCGTTTTTCTCATTCCCTCCAAGTGTTTGCAATAAATTCTCTAAAAACTAACGCAAATGCTTGAATATGTAAAAAAAAAATATGTACCAATAAAAACTTACACATTTGTAAGAAAGATGGAGTATAACAAGATGACGAAAAATCTTGTTGTAATGTAATGACTATAATCAGAGAAACGCCTTCATGCTATGGTTGTGACCACATGAATCACATGAAAAGAAAGACACAAATAAAATTGTAAAAATGTTTATCATAATTAACAGAGAAAACATTCTAGGTAATCTTTGACTGCTATACGGGAAAAATGCCACTAGTATCAGATGACGTTGCGTGCCTACATGTCATCGTTGCATTGCTCACCCTGTGCAACTTTATTTCGTCTGTCAACTCAGTGGTAGTATGATGAAATGTTATCAAGAGCAGAATTTGATTATATGCGTCTGGTATACAGCATCTTTTAACCTTGTTTTTTATGTTATTTTTCTTTGGGTTTTTGTGGTACTAAAAATAATAAACATTTGATTTGTTATTTTATTCAAGTCATTTATTATTTATATTTTTGTTTCCAAACTAAGACGCTTAGAAGGCAGAAAAGCATTTCCGACTATGCATTGTATTTATGTACATGTGTAAGTTTGTAATCTCTGTACTGATATGTAAGTTATATCAGTTATAGTGGTAACAATATAGATATACACTACTGGCCATTAAAATTGCTACACCAGGAAAGCGGCACACCACACACGTGCAATTTGAATGACAGGTAGAACTTGCTGCGCGATATGCAAATGATTAGATTTTCAGCGCATTCATACAAAGCAGGCGACAGTAGCGACATCTACAATGTGTATAAAACCAGAGATTTGACAGCAGTTTTCTCATACTCAATTTCTGTTTCAACGTGGTTTTTGGCAAAGAAAGTTGTTGTAATGCCTCGTGTAAGAAGATGAAATGCCTATCAGCACGTGTCTGACTTTGATCGAGGAAGGATTATAGCCTACCGGGATTGCGGTTTATCGTACCACAATATTGATGCTCGCGTCGGTCGAGACCCCATGGCTGTTAGCAGAATATGGAATCGATGGGTTCAGGACAATCATACGGAACGTCATGCAGTATCTCAGCGACCCCCCCATCACTAACAGCAGAGAAGACAGACATCTTATCCGCATGGTCACAAGGGATCGTACAGCCACGTCACAAACTCTAAGTCGAGAAATAGAGTATATTGCAACGCAATAAGTTTCTGCTCGAACAGTTCGACGAAGTTTGAAGCAGCATGGATTGTCTGCACGGCGACCAGGGCATCGGCTACCATTGACGCTGCGTCACAGATAGAATCACCTTCAATGGTGTGATCAGCGACGAACCTGGACACGGGAATGGCATCACGTCATCTTTACAGATGAATCTCGGTTCTGTATACAGGACCATGATGGCCGCATCCGTGTTTGGAAGCATCGTGGAGAACGCGCATTGCCAGCTTGCATTGGATATCGCCATACTGGCCCACCTGCTGGAGTGATGGTATGGGGTGCCATTGGATACACGTCTCGATCACCTCTTGTTCGCATTACCGGCACTTTGAACAGCAACCGTTACATTTCCGATGTATTGAGGCCTGTGGCTCTGCCCTATCTTCGAGGCTTCACTAATGCTTTGTTTCAACAGGATAATGCACGACCACATGTTGCCCGTACTATTCTGAACTTCCTTGATACAGAACAGGTTCGACTGTTAACCTGGCCAGCACGTTCTCTTGATCTGTCACCAATTGAGAACGTGTGGTCAATGGTTGCCGAGCGATTGGCACGCAATCACTCACCATCCACTACTGTCAATGAACTGGGGCATAGTGTTGAAGCTGCATGGACTGAGATCCCCGTACATGCCATACAATCTCTGTTTTATTGCATGCCTAGGCGGATAAATGCTGTTATTGCAGCCAGTGGTGTCTGCTCTGGGTACTGTTTTCTCAAGATCTATACATCCTAATTTCCTGTAAATCTAATCACTTGTTCTTTATACTATAATGTATGTGTCCAATAAATATCGTTCTGTTATTTGCATTCCTTCTTGGTGTAGCAATTTTAATGGCCAGTAGTGTACATTGTATTATATATAGGTATATATATATATATATATATATATATATATATATATATATATATATATATATATATATATATATATATATATATATATATATATATATATATATACATACATACATACTACTATTTGCATAGAATATGCTAGATAAAATCACTAAGTTAAATGAAAATTTAAAATGATAGGTATAGAAAAGATGTATTTTTAAATCTCGAAATATAATTAGATTAAATTTCTTTTTTTTTTTCGAGAAATTATGTGCTTTTCGGATAGTCGAAACTATGTTTATGTTATCAAAATTATCTGGGAAACACAGATTTATCATTTGCTAATAAATGAAATTCTTTAAAAATTTATCATTTACAAATAAAGAAATTATGATTATTCTGAAATATTACATAAAAATATAATAAAGATTTATAATAAGTATATCGGATTCTCCTTATGGATTATTAAGCTTTTGAATTTATTATGCTTTTTTACTCCAGTTTCTTATAAATATAGCACTTTTTAAATACCTTGAATATGAAATTAATTCTACAGCAAAATAAATCGGCCAAACATTCAAAGCCACTAAAATTATTTTAAATATTTTTTGTAGATAAATATTTAAAAAATGTATTATTTATGTTCTTCAGTTACTTTTTGTAACTGTAGTGAATTTAGTATATTTATGCAGAATTACTCCAGAATTAAATAAAGTTACATATTTACTTCAATAAAAGTTGCACATTATTTAAAAAAATTATAAATTATAACATATGATAGACCTTGATATCTAATTAATTTTACAGCAAAATAAAAGGCCAAAATTGATAAGATAGAAGAAAAATCTCTTTTGCCGAAAGGGAAAAATGATCAGCCAAATAAGTAAAACTGGTAGGTAAAGACACAGTAAATAAATTTATTAACTGTTTAAAATGAAAAGTTAGTAAAAAGGATTCAAATATAGTTTCTACTCATTATAGTCAGTATAAAATAAAAGAATGATATTATTATATCCTATTTTTAAATTAACTTCTACTTCCAAAAAGTTATTTTATATACTTTCAAATTTACTTTCATTAAAGTATTATTCACGCACATCAGGGGCTCTCAATCAGAAAAACAGATGTGGGTACTATACGTCTTGACACACATGTAGGGTCTCTTGCCAGTAGTTTAATTTTAAAAGTAATATTCAAATAGTCTAAGTGTGCATGATATCAAATTAGCTATGTTTAAATTATGCTACGTTTTAATGTGTGTATTTCTAGCGCAGGAATGTCTGTTATCATAATTTGTCAATGATTTTTATGATAATTGGAAACAAAAATCAATTTTGCAAAAATTTTCTCGTATCTAAATCAAGCTAACGTTTTGTTATTTATTATAGTTTACAATTGAATGGAATAATATATATATTAGTAATAAGAAATATAATACTGGAATCGATATATCTATTATTATTTCATAAGAAAATAAAGTGAATATAATATGGGTAAAAATATGTAATAAGAAACGTAAAAATACGTCAATGTAATAAGATGTGGAAAATTAATGTCATTATAATAATATTCACAAAATGTAGAAAAAAATCACATTTTTACTATAATTGGCACTGTGAAATATGAAGTCTGAAGACTTAATATTTTAATTATAAATTTATTTATTTCTATTTCTCTCTCTCTCTCTCTCTCTCTTGTTTTTGAAAATTCGTTATCATTTCATAATTTTTCAAAACATAAAAATAGAATTTAATTTTGAGAGTAGTGAAATTCATTATTTTGTAATCTTTGTATGTTTAAAAAAGTGATATTTTAAAAAGTGAAAATGGTGTGGTTTATGTGGTATTTTAAGAGTTTTAGAAAGTAAAAAGGTAAGGAGAATATTTCAGGCTATTACTTGTTTCACTTTATGGATTTTTGAAAATATCATAAAACATGTAATTATTTAATTTTTATATATTTTATGAAGTAATTATCCTTAATACCTTCACTTTTCATCCTAAATAAATGGCATGTTTTTTTATGGAGAAGCAAAAGTAATATAACGTAGATACGGGGACTTCATTGGCTAAAAATTTTATTTTAAATTTGTTGTAAACTAAATTGAATTACTTTGTGCAAAAATTGAATAAAAATGATAAACAAAAATAAACAAGCTAAATGCTGAACAAAACTAAAGCTTGATGGTGCAAAACATTGCTAGGTGATAGTTTTGTAGGTTATACGAAACATCACATTCACAAATCATCAAGGGCAAAAGCAATTAAATATAACCAAATTTAATTTTGCCTCATTGAGAAAAAAGTACTATTACATTATACTTACGTAATCGTTCACCGATGCGATTGCTCAACAGTTTAAATAATCATTGGTATTAAATAAATTTTATCAATAAGTCATAATTGTTTTATATCAGTTTAGAAAATATAAATAATATGTTTGTATTATTTTTTAGTAGTTTCGAAAAACTAAATATTTTTTAACAATTCATGATGCAAATGGAATATTTAACACAATAATTTATGATTGTTTGCTTTCCTGTTACAGCAACTATCAAAAGTGGTAAAATTTTTAAATATATTGGAAAAGTACATTTTATGACATTAACTAATTTTGTGGAAATTAATAATAGGAAAGCTCTCCCATCCCAATGTATTCGGCCAACTAGTTTGTGGTAAGCAAAATGGGACGAGAGCGATTCTTTCTCAACAAGGAAATATTTGGTTGAAAGCGAGCTAATGCTTGGATTGGATTTTAACGGTTATGATTTAGAATTATATAACATATTAATTATCCTTAGTTTCTGTTAAATGACATTTATTAATTTCTTCATTTTATATTACAAATATTAAAGAAGGGATTTTTTCTAAGCGAATTCAATCATTTTTTTCTTTCGATAGCAGTCTCATTTCGAGAAAAAGAAAAAATAATGAAAAATGTAATGACAGTAAAAAATATATATTTATTTAAAACGTATGACATATAATATGATTTAGCAATATGTTCTTATTTTACACATAAAAAATTAACAAATCCATATTTTTTTTAGTTTGTGATCTTGGACATAATAATCTCTTTTAATAAAAGTTTCCTATAAATCATTTTTATGCTACATTTCTTTATTTCATTTTTATTTACATATACTACATATATTATTACACACAAAAAAATATTTATACACTTAAAAGAACATTTATGAAAACCAAATAAGATCTTAAGAATTAAAAACATTAAAAATGACACAATAGTTTTTGATATGATTTGAAAAAAAATATTTATATGCTAGATTTTCATGCTTAAAAAAGTAAAACAATTACTGGATTAGTATATTCTTCAGTGATTACCATTATAGAAGCAAATGAAAAATATTATTTTTTTAAATATAAAAGCTTTATTTAAATTTTTGAAATGTTTACCTAAAATTTAGATTTTTATAATTTAAGAGGAAAGTATGAAATAGTTATTGCAGTTTGATCATGCTGAAGTTTGCAAACTTCTAAATAAATTTTGTTTCAAAAGGAATACATAATCATTCAAATATTATATGAAAAGAAAAAAAGTTTCAACTGAAAAATTACTTAATTTTTTTTGCTATCAAAACTCTCATAGGAGATTTTTTTCTATTCTACACATCATAAAAATAGTATTTTAACACAGATAAAAAATATTATTTAAATTATTAAGCAAATTAATATGTGAGGAAAATTATATAAAATATAGAATGCAACGTCTTGAGCTAATTTTAAAAAAATGAGGAAAAATATACAAATATATAAATCAACTTTTTAACTTTTTAATGTTTTAATGGACAACAATAACATTGAATGTCTACAGAATATTTCTATATTGAAACAATGATTACCATCGTTAACGGAAATCATGTTAAAGTTTTGAATCCTCATCATTTCATAGATTTTTTTTATTGTATATGCGCACTTAAATATTTATCTACACATTTTTACTCCATAGAAAATATTTTAGAATAGTTATTGAACTAATTCAATACAAATTAACTAGTCATTAATCTAATGAAATATAATTCTAAAAGACTTTTTAGTTTATTTTTAAAAATTGATAATATACAAGAAAATGTTTTTATCATTTTTTACAAAATAATTTCAAATTTTTTAAAGAAACTTTGATAATCTCTCATATTTATAAAAATATTTAAGTTATTTTAAGTGAATTCAATAAATCAAACGATAAAAGTTCTACATTTGAAACTTAAAGAAATAAAAATTTCAAAATAATCTTGATTTATATCTGTTGTCGCTTAACTTGAGTAATTTCTGAAAGTCTAACATGTAACTTGTGTGGGTTCATAAATCTTTTAAATTGATAAATATTTTCTATCCAAAAGGTTTATTTACAATTAATAAAACAAAGATAAATAAAAGATTATCTGAGATACATATATTTTTTTTGCATTTAAAATTTTTGTTTTCCTTTTTGTGTACAATGAAATAAATGCACTCAACTAACCATTTAATAAACAATACCGAAAGTTTAATATTTTATTTTCAAATTCTTATATATAAATTCATTATAATAATAATAATAAATTTTCTTGAGTTCAATTTAACTGAGCCAAACTAAAGAATCTTGACTCAGATGCTCTGTAAAAAGTAATTTGCGAGAGAAATTTTTAAAAAATGCATCTTTTTTATCAAATAACTAGCAATTTGGTAACTATAATGAATTTTTATTAAAAATGTTTGCTATAATTAACAATTCAATTTTGTGTAAAAAGTTTAAAATTTGATTTTTAAGCACTCGTTATAAAGCGTACATCAACACAAGTTATGAACGAAATCATTTTGTTAATTGTTTCCATCATTAAATAATGAAGTAACGTAATTAATTATCCATAAATTTTTAATATTATTCAATAGTATTTTTCACGTTTGTGAAAAATATATTTTTTTAAAAACATATTTCTTAGATGATAGAGGTATGTACGAGGTACATAAAATATGTTTTAATATTATATATATGAATCAAATTCCTATTCAATTTAAATGACGGCAAAGAAAACTATAAATAATTGTTAACAATATTACTTAAAAAAGTTTGTATTGTTTTACATGTCTCATATTGTATTGAAAAAATTCATATTTAACAAATTAATTATTCTCGCATAACAGCATAAAAGCAAATGAACAGCAAGTTCAATTATAATCATTTTCGAGTCATCCACTTTAACTTTTGTAAAATAATATTAATAATTTATCAGTCCAATTTCTTAATACAAATTTAATCACTAATACCAGAAGTATAAACCTGGCAGAAGTTTCTAACCTTTATTTTAATGATTTTAAAATGTCTAATTACGAGTAGCTTAAATCGAACTACTGACAAAAAATCACCTATTAAACGAATGTGAATGATTGATTCTTTGAAAATGCTTCTTGTGATTGTTGAATAAGTGTTAAATTAATATTCAACACAAACTCCGAATGACTTTGAATGTGAGAATTCAAATATATTACAAAATGTAACATGTGCAACTATATGATATTAAAATGAAAACTGGATTTATGGGTTCACATGATTATCTGCAACATGGGTGGTATTACAGCACCTATTCTTTTCACATTCTATTCATAGTTTTAACTTATTATTTACATGGCACACAGTTTTGCTCTTGATTCTTATTTTAAATTGAATATTGTGAAATCAATGAATTTATATAAAACAATTTAAATAAAAAAAAATTGCGCATAGAATCCACATTTTTATGCCATTAAACATTTTAGACTTACAAAGTGTCACTGAAAAGTTAAAATGCCGTTAATCTTCATTATTCCATTAAATGAGTTATCAATACTCATATTTACGTGGTAAAATTCTATTTATTCCATTGTTGGTAAGTCTGAAAAATGCATAAATAAGGAAAATATCCAACTTTAAAGAATTGAAATATCTCCAATTCCAATCGAAAATCACTGACAATCTTAAACTTAAAGTTCAAAATAGTTTGAGAGGGAAAAGGATTATGATAGTTCAGGTGATAAAAACATATTTTGGCAGACTAGGGTTATGAATTAAATATTTGCTCTTTTCAAAAATATTTAAATAAATGGATTTTTTGTATGTTTACCAAATTATCAATTTTATTTTGTGTAATATTATACAATATGTTAATAATGTGACATCTTTAAATCATATTTTGAAATTAAAATTCACTTTTAAAAGTTCAGTTTTCTTATTTTGCAATAAAATAGAACTAAATTAATTTTTTTTTCGTTTTTAAGAGTGTGTGTTTCCGTTTTATTTTGTATGTAATCAATTAATTTTATTATTATAAAATAATTTCAAAATTTTACATCCTCATATTTTTTAGAAAAATATCATAATTTTAGTTTTGAGAAAATCATCAAATATTTTATTAATAACGGCAGTTTTTCAAATTTACTCAATTTAAATTTGAATGTAACACAAATTAAAAATTACTGTTCATATAAATATTTTTAATAAATATAATGTCCTTTAAAATTCATTTGCTATTTATATGTGATTTAAGATGCATTTTTAAGTTTAGTAAAACTTTTAAAACCTAAGTAATAGTTTAAATTAAATTTTATTTAAAATTAAAAGGTCATTAGCTATTTCAAGACTTGGTGTTAAATATTTGAATATATGTTTTGTCATATATGTTTTGAATGAAATAATCAAAAGTTATATATACAGCATATAACGCGTGAAAATATTTTTATTATTTACATGTGAAACTTTAATTTTGTTTGTCGTAAATAAAAATATTTAAGTATTCAAATTGGTATGTGCTTAATTTAATTAATTATCTTGTCCTTGGAATTCTGATTTTAAATATTGTTTCAGCATTATGTTATCTGCATGTGCTTGTTTTGAATGAAAAAAATTTAATGTCATATGAAGGTCTCCAATTTATAGCAAATTGAAAGGAAAATCCCTCATCAAATATTTTCAATTTTAACATTTCGGTCACTTTCCATTAATTCAAAAATTAGAAAATATAATAACATATCAAATACCCCGCATAACAATTATTTACTTTGTCACTTTTTACATCACCAGTTGTAAATTTGTTGCAAAATATTTACTCACCCTGTACGAGAAAAATACTCAAACTGATCAAAAGAAATCTCCGGCAATCACTTTGCATTATGTTAAATTTTCCCATTTCGGTATTTACTTGTTTTTAAGGACCGAAATGCTAGAAATACGGCTTCGCTGGCTCAGTACTCAACCATTGCAAGCGTGAGAGCAAGAGCGAACCTCTGGACAGCCAGCAGCTATCGGATCGGAGAGCATGGTTTGGACTGACGAAGAAAGAAGCGCACATTTTCATTTTAAGGCAGCTTATTCTACTTCAGAGTCCGGATGATGTGTATTATTCCGCCTTGAGTCTGTATAGAGGGGGTTATTGGTTGAGGAGGTGGAGATAGCAGCGCCACCACCCCACCTCAATCGATGGACAGTAATCTGGCAGCGGTGATACTCTGGCCTGACATTCTAAATTTGGCATTGAAGTCCAGTTAATACATCACTATTAAGAGCAGTCGCTTAAGTAGACAATTGAGTGACGATAAAATTTTACTGATGTTTCGAGGGTTTGTCGTTGAGAAAGCACTTATGATCAAAACAGGAAAAATGTATTTTCGAGAGGGTACGCTATGAAATTTTGACAATTAAGAGAATGACATGCTAATAGGAAAATGTCGCATAAATTTAATTTTCGGAGACGTTACTAAGGGCACATAAATATGAATATGAACGGAAAGTTGGCACTGAAAAAGATATAATTGCATAAAAATTTCTTAAATAATCTTAAAAGTGCATATTTCATTATCATACATTTACCTTACTTCTTTGCTTGACAATTTGCATCGTTAATTAATAATTTAAAAACAAGTTAATTATATTTTTAAAAATCTAAAAATGTGTCATTCCAATTTTTTTAAAATAAAATATTTATTGAATTGCCTCTGTACTTAGAATATAAAAAATATCAGGACATTTTTTGCATATTTAATAAAAGATACCTACTTAATAAAATACTTAGATGAAAGATTAATAAAATATAGGTAAATAAAGACTTAATAAAAGATTTAGATGAAATAAATTTTTGAGAATTTTCATTGATTAATATTAATTACATCATACGTTCATATTTACATTTTCATCAATTATAAAAACACATTTCTCAAACAAACGTGTCAAATATTAATAACTAAAGTAATATTAGGTGAGCTGAGTTAAAGTGAATGCATATTCTTTTTTTCTTTCCTAATTCTAAATTTACATAAAACTGCATTAAAAGGCGAGAGTTTGTTCATTGAAGTATATTTAACGTATCATTGTACAAATGTTTCAAGTGATATAAGAGAACATACTGACCAAAATATTTTTATACGGTGACTTATGTACAAAAAATAGTACAAATTTAGAAAGATTTTGTCAAAGTTGAGTAGATGAGCGAATTCTAAGAATGCCCTAAATATACCTTTATTACAAAACGTTGTTGGTGAAATAAAAGTTTATGATTTTTTTCCATCTTGGATTTATTACGTATTACTTAATCTACATGTTTAATAGTTCTTACTGATATATTTCTCAACAGAAATGTTTTTCCAATTATAATAGAAAAATCAAGCTATCTTATCAAATGTATAATTTAATATATATTTTTTAAATAATTCTTACAATTTGATGTAATTAAGCCATGAGTCATAGATAAGTAAATATTTGTACAATAATATTAATATCTACATATCTATAATTCATGACATAATTACATGAAATAATAACACGAAAAACATAATTGACTGTTATTTTTAGAGAATTGTTTTATGTTTAATATACTTGATATAAGACGTTAGTTAAATAAGGCTTGTAAGCATTTATTATCTATAAATAAAATCTAAGGCCTGTTATAAAACCAAACTCTAGGTCGCAATCCTTCTATGCATGTTCTCAGAGATCTAAAGAAGCTATTTTTCAACAAATTTCTCATTTTTTCTTACTATTTCTAAAGTTGGTGATTTTATTATAACTGTTAGCTCATTGTTCAATTCTGAATTTACGAAATTGCATGCAGTTTCTAAATATAACAACCTACATTTCCATCATCTAAATTAGCACATATTATCTACTTTATTCTACAGTTCCAAACTGATAGCCAACGACAATTTTCTTCAATCAATTCTATCGTAAATACAAGATATAGGTAAAATGTCTTAACTTCATTTATAAGGAATAATTTTGAGTACAAGCGGCTATAATGTCATTAATTTTTGTCAAATTTTTAAATTTTCTTAAAAACTCATGCAATATTTATTTAATTTTTTTCATACAAAAACCATCGTTCAGTTTAAAATTAACAAATATTATAACTAAGATAAATAAATCAAATAACTACATTAGCTTACAATCGAATTTCTTTTTAATACATTAATAAACGTAGTTATGGAATTATGCAATGTGTTATTCTGCCGATGTTATATTAAAACAAATGCTAGGAGAAGATAAATAAGAATAGTAAAAAAATGTTGTTGTGTTGTTTATACTAATGACATTTGGACAAGCCAAGCTCGCTATTCTATGCGAATTAAGTGGATTGGGAACGTCTTTCGTTTTACTCAGAGCACCTTGAAGGTGAAAGTACGACATTGCTCTACACACATGCCATATTGACCCGTTTATAGGGTAGGCAACCATTCACACCTCATTCATAGAAGGAAAGGACAAATACAGGATAGATAGAGAGTGAAAGTACATCCATGCCCGAACCGGGATTCGAACCCAGGACCTCCTATCCGTAGTCAGGCACGCTGACCACTGGACAAGTTTGTCGGCATAGTAAAAAATGCCTCCTGTAATTGTTTAATGAATTGTGTGCATTATTGTATTATGTGAGTCTCACTTTTATAATTTATAGTAGAAAGCAGCATTGCAAGATTATTTGACATGAATATTTAACGGGAAAATGCAACACATTGCAGTTATCCCATCCATTATTTATTTCATACGTAATTCAATTCCTTATATTTGTTTCATAGTTGGCCTAAGTATCATTTGTATTATTCTTGTTTTTATATTGGTTACTTTGTGATTACGTTGTTATTTTTATTTCTCAATAGATGATTACAGAACTCAAGACCTTTTAGTTTGAGTCATTTAAACAAATACAAGAAAATATATAAAAATTTAGTTTTTCAAGATATTTAAAAAGATAAATACTATATAATAAACTTTAATAATTCTAGTAGTGATTAAAAGATTGCTAAATTAGTTTAGTTTCGAGTATTCTTCGTAAACTGTTGGCAGTTCCCATGAACAGTTAATGCCGCAAGAAATTAAGTGACAAATTACGTAGACAGATCCATGCTGTTCAGTAACAAGTACATGTATTATTTAATAATATTATTTCATTAAACATTTATTTATTTTCGAATTATCAGCTGAAAAATTTCAAGATTAATTTTACAAGCAAGGCGTGCATGCAACAACATAATAGGTATACTTAGCCCATATTTTGTCCAGCAGCTCCTACTTGTTAGGTAGGAGCTGCTGGATAGAAGTCTTCGTAATTAAGAAGCAAAAAGCTTCAAATACTTTACCTGCACATCGAGAGGAATTATTTCACTTGGTGGACATTGCGATCTCGACATATTTAACATGCTCTTACTGTCTTGGATGAAAACAAAAACTGCATGAGTATGTTAAATATGTCACAGAAGAAATTTTAAAAACTCAATACAGCTTATTAAATTAGTATTCATGTAAAATTGTTTTATATTTAAAATTATTTGCGTGCAACCCATGGTTAATAGACGAAAAAATTAAATTATTTTAATCATTTCTGCGTATTCGTTCTGAGGAAAGTACGAATTTTTCTAAACTTCAGAAAAAAAATCTAAAAATTTATCAAAGGATGTTTACAAAGTTAAAGAATATAATTACTTGTGCAAAATCATCTCTAGGTAGGATAGAATTTTTCAGTCCTTATATTTGCAATAGTTCTTGTTTTATAATACTAAAATAAAACTTTGTTGACCTTACGTTAGTTAATTTATGTACCTTGACTAAACCTTCGTGACATATACATAAAAGTGAAAAAATTGCAAGCAAAAAAAAAATCCCTTCTTAAAGGCAATAAATATTACTGTATAAATACGAAACCAAATGACAAGGGGAAAATCATTAAAGAAAATCGCTTTAAAAGTTAAATAGAAAAGAGAAGTTAACAAAAGCTATGTAAATCTAATTAAAAAGTCACAACTGTTGTAGAATGGTTAAAAAAAGTACTTATTGATTAAGCGAACTAATGAAGCAAGAAGTAGAGGCCGTTTAATGATTAGTTCGGTCTCTTGAGCCTTTAATAACATCTGTTGAATGTTTCACTAAAATTCAATGCTGCTGCTCAAAAAATTATTTTGTCAGCTTGTCTTACACAGAATTCTTTCAAAAGAATAGACTTTCATAAAAAGGAGAAAATGTTAATTTAAAAACATTTTTTGCTTACATTTGCTCGTTGAAGCTTGAAAGGATAAAGATAATATTTTTCTGCAATCATTAAAAAACAAAATATTGGAAAAACAATTTAATTAAAGTAAATAATCAAGTTGTACGCCTGAATAAATCATGCATATGACATAATTTTTTCGAGTAAAAAATATGAAACGCATACTCTAGTTAAATATTTATTCATATTGCTCATATAAATGTTTTAGATAAAGGTTCAATATTTTTGGTTGTTGATAATTATCTTCATAAAATTACATAAATCAAGAATTTAATTGCAATGAGACAAAATTATTCTAAAATATGAAAAGAAGCTAACAGATAAAAATAGTTAGTATTATAAGTATAAAACTTCAGTTTTCAAACAAAGTTTCTTACAAAAGAAAAAAAAACTTAAATGAGCATAAAATATAATATTTTTTTAACTTTTATTTTTAAAACTTTTTTTTATCAGCCTTTAATAAAAGTGCATGCATCAATTACCCTATATAAGGGTTCATAAATATTGAGGTATTTATATCCATATAATTTGTACTACTTTTTTCGTATTAGTAAAATAATCAGAACTGGAAAAATCAGTCACACTATATAAAAATCAAGGTTATTTCATTATTTTCAAAAAAATTGCTAATCATTGATAGGCCGAAATTTACTCCAGGGTTTGCAATGACATCTTTCATTAATGGTTGCTGAGCATTGTATTTTTTCTTTTTATTAACGTTTACCCCTTGTCAGTGTCGCCCGAATTCAGTTCGGGCAATTACTGCGTGCAGTATTTGTGATGCCCGAACTGAGTTCGGGCAGAAGAAAAATTAACGTTTCTATTTTGTGAAGTCCGAGCTGAGTTCGTTTCTACTTTTTAGGAAACTTAATTCCCTACTTTCCTAATAAATGACACAAGTGGTCCTAGTTTTATACCAATTCCAACTTTGGTTCTCAAGGTGACTACAACAAAACTATGGGAGGTGATGTTAAAGTCGATCAACATCTTACAAACTTCCCGTTGCTAGAGAAGGAGGTAAAAATATTACTAGAAAATATTTTTCCATCTCCTACACCAGGCGTTAAATAAATAACTCCTTTATTTTGCATACTTCAGCAGGAGGTGCAAAAAATATGAACTTCAGGAAATCAATTGTTGAAAAACCAAATGTTCAACTACCAGGACCGGGTAAACTTACTGCGACTCACAGGTCGACACTTTCCAGAACACATCCCATCAATGGGGAAAAAAATCTACTCCAACCAGGCAGTGTCTTATATGCTGTCGTAAAACCGATGAACAAAGGAAGAGAATAAGGCATGAGAAAAGTGTTTATTGTAAAAAGTGCAATATATAGACTTTTGAGCAGTACCTTGTTTTGGGTTATACCATACTATAAAAGATTTGTAAAATTCATGTATTGAAAATCATATTGTTGTGTTTTTCTATTATACTAGTTTATACTATTTATATTTAGCTTCAAAATTTCATTCAATTTGCTCAATATGAATAACATGTATGTGTAATCAATGTTTTATGTGTATGTAAAAATTATAAATATAATAGTTATTATATTTAAAACTTTATTTTTGTAATAAAAAAGTATTTTCTAACTCTTATAATAATATAAAGAATAAAATTAAACAGTCAAAAAAATTTTCCATTTTTGGTTCATTTTTCTGAAATATATGTCACAGTTAAAGGGGTTAATAGTCGTGCCGTCCGAAACAATAGGAATGGATTCAGGATTATGAATTCTTAAATCCTCTTTTAAAATTGGAAATCATAAAAATAATTAAAACTTCTGTAGATCCAATATCATATAAAATAGATCTATACATCGATCTAGAATTCTTCAACCTGAAATTCAAATTATACGACTTACTAAAAAAGTACAAGTAACTACAAAATTTGCATGGTGTTATTAAATGCTACGGCACCTAACGTTATTATAAAAATGTGTTACCTGTTTCAGAAATCAAAAGTGATTTATTATTGACCTGTAAAACCAAGTTTTTATATACGAATTTATTCTGTATAGTAATGCCATTGCATGACCCAAAAAATACCAATATTATATCGTTTTGATTGTAATCTAATAGCTAGATTTTCTATCACCCCATGTACAAATCTAGCTAATCTTGATGATCAAATACGATGATAATTAAAAATTAGCTACTATAAATCTAGTCACAGAATTAGTTTTTTTAGAAAAATTATAGTGATTTTTCTTTTACTATAAACACACAGTTAAAAGCTTAAATTAATTTTTAAAAGCATTTAAAAAAGGGTATAATATTAAAAAACATTATGAAATGCATCTAAAATTTATATAAGTGGAATGTTTCTTTCTATTGAAAAAAAATTCAACGTGGCACTATAATGTACTCTATTTCTAAATTAATTTTATAAATCATCTGGTAATCCTAAGAAACAAATCAATCAAGATCATCAATAATCCACTGATGTTGGAAAAATTCTCCCAAAGGCTTTTTTTGCGATGGAAGCCTATAAAACAGAGAAAACTTTCTGAATTTCTTATAACAATATTTTCCCCACTTTATTTAACCAATGCTGCTTCTGTTTTTTTTTACTTTCATTTCATGGTATGTTTTAGTCTCGGATAATAGATAAAAGCAACTTCTATGCGTGGTGTATATCTTCCACAAAAGTGCTAATGCAAGATACATAACGCCTCGAGGTGCAGGAAAACACAGAAGAAAACCACATCGAACGTTTGGCGGGTTTTATTGGTTTTCCAAATTGTCCCGCCAACTTATTAACGTGACGCCGACTGACGTTCGGGATTCTTGGGGAAGAAAAGGAAGGAAATAAAGTGGCCAAATAAAAAAAGGAGAACTGGAGTTGTCCATTCAGTCTTGCGGTCAAGCTAACGGACGATATTGACGTGCCCGGGGCCTTTTTCTGCCTTTCTATACACCAACTCTCTATTTCATTCTGGCGTGTCGTGGGCCTTAATGAACCGATAAGACTTGATCTTTGGTGCCTGGGCCTTGAGGTTCTTTCTGTCTCATTCCGCTGTCAAACGCAAAACCCATTTGCTTGTGGGGGGCTTTACTTTCTGGTTCTGCTAGTTTATTTTTTTCCTGGGTTCATTTTGTGGTATCGCAATAGGCTAGAGTCACGGTAAATGAAACACAGAAACTGAATAAGGAATATAAAAGACGCTAATATTTGATTTAATGGTTTTTTCTACCTTTCTATATGTATTTATCTTATTGAGCATTTACTTCTTCGTTGTAAGTAATCTATACGTACTATAAAAATGAATGCATACTATAATGTTCTATACATTGAAAATATTAAATTTATTGAAGTTTATAAAATGCTTGGAAGATATTTGCCTACAATAGTATTCTAACCATTTATAATGTTAATACGCTGAGCATTTACTGTCTTTTAAAATAATGTTATTAATATTATTAATCAGCTAATTGATTCTTACATTAGCCTCGTTAATATATAATCAAAATGATAATTTATAAGTTTCTAATATTTTTCAATAGAAATATATTTTCAATATTCGTCTGAACGCCGTTTCTACGCATGTGGCATTATTATGTTGTTTCATGATATTTAATTTAATGTAGTAAATATTAATTTAAGAATAAAAAGGTTTGCTAAAATTTTTTGTGAACTTTATAATAATTAATGAAAGACATATTAATCTGTTTAATATACACTGGTAAATCTTCAGTTGATTTCTTTAGTGACAAATTTCAACTTAACTTTTCAGAATAAAATTTTATATTATTACATTCCCTATCAGCGAAATAGGAATTAAAATTTCTTAATCATTGACAAAATATTACAAGCTAAAACTAAATACATTGCATGAGAATAATTTACTTGTAAAATAAAGTTAACTTAACATTTTTTTGTAAAATTTCTTAAATGTATCCCTAGGGATGAAATATCCATAAAGTAAATGTTTGATTCATGTTTAATAATCTAACTATATTATTACGAGCAATTACTTTGAAAGTGTTCAAAAACTGTTTTATTTTATTCTGTGATATTAGGTTTTATTTAAGTGATTTTCTACAAGATTGAACGACTATTATGATTATCATGTACAATAGATATTTCGGTGTTTCATTTATTAAAATTTTAGAATTCAATTTTATTACATTCTGAATAATAATTGATGTTAGTAAAATAAATTATTAAATATTCTTCTGATATGTTATGGTTGTAAAACAAATATTTGATTGCGTATGAAGATTTTGACTGCAGAATACTGTTAACTATAATTAAATCTAACAAACTTTAAAAGCTATAATAGAAAAATCTGAATTTCATACATTTGAAGGACGTTTAAAAGAATTGTATTTCACAAACAAGCATCCTGTTGCATTGTATGTAATTACAAATTTGAATTATGAATTTTCCAATAAAAATTTCCTCTAATTTTAAAGCCAGAAAAAAAATTACAGTTACATTGGAAAGAAAAATTATTGAAATAAGTATTATAAAGTGTGTAATCTGAAGATATGAAAAGTTTTGTGACATTTGTCTTCTAAAATTTTGATTTGTGCAACTACAAAGAAATCCCCAGGATTATTTGTGAAATGTACATCAATCTCCAGCCTATTTCTTAAAGTAAAATAAAATTTAACGTAAGTATCTGAATTTACACACCTTATTCATATAAAGAAGTATCAATCACATTTTTTTTATAAAAATGTTCCTATTAAATCATATTCTCAATCTGAATTGTACTGTCAAAGAAAAGTAAATCTTAAAAACTTCGTGTGTAGTAAGTTTTCTTGAAAAACTCTTAGTTAATTGTTAAGTAAATTATATGCTCTATTAGAACCACACTACTTATTATGATTAGAAGATATCATTTAGTATGAGAATGTTCCTCTCCTTAGTTTAAAATATCTTTAGACCTTTATCCATCGAGAAGTTAAAAGTAAAGAGCTATGATATTATATAGAAGCATTGAAGAATAATATATTTCTCTAACCAATAAAGTTACTACATCATTAGTCATTTTCAGAAATTTAAGTTTCCGCACTGGTGAGTTAAGAAAAATTTAAATGAAATGTACTATTTACTAATCAAAACACAAAATATATTTCTTTTTATTGTAAATAATGTATAATAACAGTTATAAATCAGTAGACCTTGTAAAAGTAAAAATCTTAAAAAGAAATTCTAATTGTGAGAGATATTTGGAAGTCATTAAAATTTATTATATTTTCAAAATTTTATATCAATATAAAATAAGAAAATATAGTAGAAAGTTTAAATAATACAAATTTTAGCATGTTTCATTTATTTGTTAGATTCAAACTTACAAAAAATAACATACTCATTTATACAAAGACACACACAAATATTTTGCTCTTGAATAAGGCTTTTTAAAAATATTTAATATTTTTCTAAAGTTATTAAATAATATAATAAACATTTTTTCACGTACGTCAAGCATCATGAAAACCAAATGTTTTTTTCATTTAGTACAAATGCTGGACTCTAATTAAATACAATAACATACCTGCGACAAGAAAACAATAATTCTTTATTTTAATAGCATATAATTTTTATTTACAATCTGCAATATTATATTTAAATGAACACTTCATTTTATTAAAAAATTTTTCAGTGCATGTTTTAAAATTTAACTTGTTGTTCTTAAGCATTTTCTTATACTAAATAACTTTCAAGTATTAAAATAAATCATTTATTAAAAATGATTTAATAAAATTTTTTGTTGATTTAATTTTAATATATTTTTTTATTATTTTAATCATTTTAAAAATTTATGAATGAATATAATTTTAAATTATCTATACTTAATAAATGTAATCGGTAGAAAAATCAAATCATATTAATGCATGCTATTTACGAAAAATGTTATCCCCGATAAAGCAGTTTACGCATTGACCATTTAATTATCCTATCAGAATTTTGCGTGAAACAGTGAAACCCATGATGCAGAAAAACGAATGGAGGAGGAAAATGAAATTTGTTTTATGATAAAGTTGAGTATGCATAAGCGTCACACGACAAAATAATGGCGAAGTTATAAGCGTGGGTGATAACAGAAAACTTTTTTAAATCAACATAAATGTAATTAAGCATTTTTGACAAAGAACGAAATTTTATCATCACAGTTTAGGGAATGTCGTTGAAACAAATGACATTTTAAGCGTGAAATATGCCTTCAACCTATGGATATAATGTTCGAATTTTTATAGAATAACTACTGCTTCGTGAGCACTGAAAGATTAAATGGGAAATAAAATTTAATGGCTGGAAGGCAAAATATTGCAAAGGAAGTAGATATAAAGTAGAAAAATAAGCCAAAAATCTATGCTTTGAAGTGAATAGGTGCTTCTGATGATCATTTAAAATTTTGCATACAATGTATTCTGTTTTGTTGTTTGCTAGACTGAACAAGCAACATGGTTTTCAATTAAAAAAAATTGCAACATCTACATAAAATAGTTTTTAAATTTAATAATGGATTTTTAAATTTTATTGTAGGTTCCTGGATGTATATGAACATCTGACTGAATAGTAAATTTCACTTTTCAAAAGAAAAATGCCTTACAAATTAAATTAAGTTACAAATAGTATATAAATTTTTATTGGTTTTCAAATCGTGCTTTATGCTACATCTAAAATCGTTATAGAAGCCTGATTTTGCTTATACATATGTGAACAGATGATTCTCTATAAATCAAGAAGCTAAACTTTTCCATATATTTCCAAATGAATTACCACTTTGGAAAGAACTGAAATAAATATGTTTCTTTTATAGCTTCATCTTGAGTTATTCTGGTACAAGAATTAATTATTGTTTTCAAATTATTCTTTTGTAAGAAATTTAATTTAGACCTTAAATTTTTTTTCTTACATTTCAAAAGCATAAATATATACCATTAATTCAAATAAAGAGGAATAAACTAATCGTTTGGTAAAATAATATGACTTTTCTTTATTTTTAAAAAGTAAGTAATAAATATTAATTTAAGATAATTAATAAAGTATTCAGAAAAATGCGTTACTCTTAGTTCTTATCGTGGAAAAACTATGTTTAAAATTTGGTCTTTAAAGGGCTTAAAGCAAAATTTAAGTTTAAGGCTTTTCTTTTATTTCTAGATTACAGAGAGCAGAAAACTCAAACTCATTGCAAAATTTTGTCATTGCGCCTAAAAATTTTTTAAATGTTTTAAGTATATAATTTTGAGTCATTCTCTAAACTGTGGCCTTTCACTAATCACATATTTGTACTTGTTTTTCAAACCCCAAACATAACACAGATGATAAATTATTACCTTGATTAATCTTTATTTTGAGGTATTTTAATGGATAAAATTCAATTCAAATAAAATTATTCTTTTTACCTTGATCTGAGAAATTATACCCATAAAAATCCTTTTAATGATTTTTTTAAATGTCTTAGTAAGCAAAATGAAAATTTTAACAAATACAATCGCAAAATAAAAATTCTAGGAATGTATGAAAATGCTTATATTAGAGAATACATTTTAATACCATTATCAGAGTTCGTATGTTTATGATTAAAATTAAGATTATGTTTATGTAAAATATTGAATTCATCTGTTTCCAAAACCACATAATTTCATTCATATATTTGACTAGTTGAATATTCTCGCATACCAACTATTTAAAATATTATAATATATCAGATTAGACTATAGTTTACACCAGACTTAACTATACGTTTGTTAATTTTAAATTTTACCAGGGATAATATTATGTCTAGATTTCTATTTATTACTTAAAGACAAAAATTATAATATAATAAAGAATATAAGAATATACATTAGATATTTTTACACAAGCATACCGAGATTTTTCTAAATCTAAAATCCATGCTAAATTTCATGCTTTCCAGTTTGATCTTAAACTTTTGATTAAAGTTTAACTAGGAAAGTATGAAATTCTACAATTTAACAAATAAATGTTTATACATTACCAAATATCATTTTAATATCTAATCTAGTTGGAAACTGAAAAGTCAAACGCTAAATTAATGCAGCAAAAACAGAAGAGATATTTTATTAGATGTTTTTTCTATACATATGAAATGTACAAAACCTAAAGAATTGCAAAAAAATCACTTTTTGATTGAAAATTTAGTTTAAAAGTGAAAAAAGTAGCTTAATACACAAAATTTCACATATTACACATATATTTACTAACAACTTGACACAAAATATGTTTTACATCATTAAACGAAATATTATGTGTATATTAGTTGTAAACAAATTGAATGCTGCGTATGATGCTTGAAAACTCTAGTTAAGTAAATAAATATTAAAATTGAGAATCCTATCTTTCAATTTCTAATGCATTTTTGAACGGTAATATATTCTAAAGGCGAAAACGCATTTCCCTTGAAGAATACAAAAAAACTTCATTACTTTCAAAAATTGAAAAAGGAGTAGATATTGTTTAGTTTAAATATGCTATAGGAATGTTTTTCAAACATCATTTTTCCATACCCTCAACAGTAATGCATGTATGACAATTTAAAAAAGGGAAAGAATCACATGCTACTTTCTTGAAACGGGATAGTTAAGAGAATATTATATCATTTAACGGAATTATATTACGTAAGCAACATTACGGGCTTACACATATAAAAGTCAATTATATTTAAAATTAACTGTGAACTATATAATCACAAAATAAAACAATTTTTTTATTTTAAGCTCCCCACAGACAAATATCCTTAAATAGGTCTGTTTCACGCAGTTATTGTCAATTTGAACAAGACAAAATTTTAGAGAGAAAAAAGATTATGATTTCATGCAAATTTAAAATTGTATGAATTTGGAATGCATACATGAAAGCAAGATATTTTTAAAACCATAATATCTTGTCTTTAGGTAGTTTCATCAATATATCTCTCGCAAAAATTTCACTATACACTTTTAAAATTAAATTTTGGCGCACTGCTGCAAAGCAGACAAAGAACTTTTTTTTTCTAATGTATAAGAAATAAATCATCTTTTCCACTAAAGTTTAAGTAACTACACTTTATTTTACTTACATATAAATTTTCTTTGAAAGCAGATAGTGGACAGACTATTGGGAAGGAAAATATTTTCGTTCTTAAATTTTAAAAATCATTCAATAATGTTATCATAAATCATAAATACTTAAGCTGATGTTTTAGTGTCTGTACTCTGGCTGAACATTTAATTTGAATAAAATTGTAATTCCCAAGAAGTCATTTTATTATAAAAACTTCTTTTATTTAGAAGTAGTTGTCTAGAATGTTAATTGAAACTATATGCAATAATCTCATATTTATAGCATTTGTCTTACAATTGTTTTTCGAATTACCAAGAAAAATTGGAATGTTCAAGAATTGGCGTATTCACCCGAATTTAAAAGCAAGAAATGACTAAGTTTTATTCTGAATAGAGAAAAATGATCTCATAAAATTAATTAAATTAATAATGTGAAACAAGATTATTAGTTAAGGATAACTTTTTCATCAGTAGTTTGTAACATCACTACTAAATTCTCCTTAATATGAAAGAAGTTCGCAAACTGTGTTATTAATTTAAAAAAATATAACTGGTATTTTTTATTTGCTTTTTAGATTTCGTTATTTTATTTTACTTCATGAATGATATCGAAGTTTAGAAAATATACGCATGCATATTTGTATTTTGTTCAAAATTCAAATTAAATCACTGCATTTGTCCATTATAAAATTCATAAGATTTCTTGAAATTAAATCAAAGGAATATTTACTTAATGCAGTGCTTAATTTTGTTTAAAAATTTATAATTATTTTATAGTACATTATAAATTATATTTATCTTACTTATACTTAAAAACAGAATATAAAAATAATTCATTTAAATTCTATTATTAATATAGTAAAAATTACTCAAAATAGCTATATGGAAGAAAATTAAAATCATTTCATATAATACTCTAACAGAGCAAATATCTTTATTTAATGAATTTTAATCTAAAAAATTATATTTTTAATTGCTAGGAAGTTTTTCTTGATTGAAATAAAAATATAAGAAAAATTAAGGTTAATTATTTTAAATTCATTCTTCGCACACTGCAAGTATTTTAGTAATTTTAATTTCAATAAACCATTGAGTAGGAAAATAATTTTCCTAGATCAATTATATCGACTAAACTAAAGAAGTAAATTCTCGTTTTCGTTCCAGACCATTTATATTAAAACTTAATCAATTCTTTTTCATTTCCAAGATCCACGCAAACCTTAATCCTGGCCCTTAATGACCGCAATGATTTATGGTGTTTTTACTTGCTTCGACAACACAAACAGAAATTTTCTGCTATCCAGTGGATTTACAAGCATATAGCTTCCGCTCTAACTAGCTCCATCTAGTGGTCTGGCGACGAAAAAGAAACTCTGGTAATATTCAAGAATCGCGAAAGTTAAGGAGGCAGTGTTTAGTAATTAGGGTTTCTGAAACATGGAAACTCATTTTCGTCAACAAGGCCGCGTAATGAGCTTGCAATCATTAGGTTCCTGTTCGCTTGACGCCCGCGCACTTATTAAAATTCCCCACCGCGTTCTAATGAATGTATTGCTTTGGAGACAAAGTTTCGTAATTCAGGAGCCGCTTTTCGTAAATCAATGATGCAAGGCTAGTCGAAGCTTAGCTATTCAGCGAATATTACGAAAACGTCATTTTCAAAGTACCTTACGAGTGGTGTGTGATTAATCTTATTATTTTAGGAGGGGCTGATGAAATCCGAAGTGAGAGGTTGAAATTTTATCAATTTCTATCAGGCACCATGTATCATTTTTAGTAAAGATTGATTTTTGAAATTAATAAATAAGGATGAGAATATATATTAATCACAAAAAAATTAATTATTCAGAAATTAATTAGAAACTGTAGCTAAGTTTCACAGATTCCATGAAACTCATGCAGGACTTAATATAACTTGTACTTTTAGAAGCAGAGTTTTCTTGACAGACAATGGAATGGTGACAGGAAAAGTTTAAGAAAGGGTATTCAGAAGTTAAAATACCTTTTTGTTCAGCCAATAATTATCTGTACAGCTAATATAATTAATTGCTATAAGGGTGTTAGTATTTTGATTTAATTTACAAATAAAATTGTGGAAGACAATATTACCAAAATATCTAAGTCGTCATTTTATGCTTAAATGTTCAAATGGAGAACATAGAAATTGCAGTTCCTAAAAAAATTTAATGAAATACCTATGTTATTTATATGGATTTTTTATGATGAAATTAAATGCATTGCTAATGAGTTTTTTCCCCAAGAAAAGGTAATTCGAGAAAATAAAATACTTAAAACCTTTTCAAATTGTAAGACACATTTCTAGTAGCTAAATATTTTATGTATCATATCCCTTTAAATTAATGAACTAAATTTTTTCATGTAAAATATATGTAAGTAAATATAATAACAAAACTCAGTAAATACTTTAAACTTTCCTAACAATACTGAGCAGTATCTTTAGGTGAAATGTATTTAAAAAACATTTTAAACATTCATATATACTTAATTAAAGTTAATTATTTTGTCAATGACAGCTTACTTTAAACAGATAATTTAAGAAATCATATACTGTTCAATTAAAATTTGTAAAGTGAATATTAAATATTCTCTGCACATTTTGTGTTCTTTTTGAGACAAATACGATATTTTCCTGATATCAAAGTCAATATTTTAATGTCCATATTTTCACAGATGGTTCAGCAGACAATTCTATAAGAAATGCTGGTACTGGAGTGTATTCAAAAGATTTAGTATCAGCTGCCTTGTGGAAAATACTGCAATAATTTTGAAGGGTGACCTTGCTGCTATAGCTCATTCAATTGACAAATTAAGAAGCATCCATGATCAAAAAATTGTTTTCCTTGTTGATTCACAAGCTATTATTCTTTCGCTTACTAATCTAAATTATAATAATAATGCACTATTCTACTCTTGCAGAATGAAGTTACACGAACTCATTGAAATCAAGAACCGCCTTGCTCTTCAATTGATCCCGAGCCACTGCAATGTTTTTGGAAATGAGCAGGCAGACAGACTTGCGAAAGCTTGTTCACTTATGATCCAGCTAAATCCCCTTTGTCTTTGCGTAACACCAACAGTGTAACCCTTTGTAAAATAAAGTATGACACAGTTTCCCTTTATGCTGATGTGGCTATGGACAGACAATGGAAAACTCTAGTTGATGGGAGTAATAAAATTCCTGGCTCCTTACCACGAGCTGTTGGTGTCGCTGGTCTCCGGGTGACAACTGGACATGACTATCTACAAAGGCATCTGCATCGAATAGGTGTAATGGACTGTGCTGGTTGTCCATTGTGCAATCGTGATGATATGGATGCTGCTCACCTCAAAAACTGCCCTGAAGTTTTAAAGTTTAAAACTCACAACTCTTTTGAGGACACTAAAGAACTTTATTCTTGTTTTTATACTTATTCACTGTTTTATTGGGCTGCTCGTCGATTAATGGCAGAGATGCTGAGAACGGGCGTAGGATTAAAAATATATTTTAATGTATATGTACATAGTACATAGGTTCTTAATATGAAGACATAGCTTCTTAGTATATTTATATATACGAAATGTTATTATGATCACAAATTGCTTAAAGAAACCTGTTGTCACATGTTTCGTTTTTTATTATGGAGATCAGAAAAAAAATCCTCCATATTATACTGCAAAATTTGTATTGTGAAACAACATCTGTTAAGGGTAAAATGTTTATCATAGTATTCAAACAATTCAAATTAATATATCGTAGTTTTAGAACATGAAAAGTGCACCAAAAATACTCTGCTTATTTTAACGTTAATTAAATATCTAAGAGAAAGCTAGCAAAAGCTATAGTTAGTAAAAATTTTATAAAAATAAATGATCCATGCAAAAATATTGTCCAAAACTTAGACGACAGTAAAAAAAATAATAATTATTATTGGAATTGATTCCTATTTTGAAATCACGAAAGATATATGTTTTGAAAAGAAATCCGAAAGAAATGTGAATTGTACCTATTTATGAAAATTCATACATAAATCGTAAGTATTTGCAAATCATAAATTCACTTCATTCGTTGTTTGCCTATTGAAAGTCGAGTGAGTTTAGAATCATTGAGTTTTAGTCATACATTGAAAGCAGAAGATAATACATTCTGTGAAGGATTATATCAATATATAGTTTAGTGTCAATTCAGTCAAAAGCTATTAGAACTTTGTGAATTGATTGATGGAAACCACAAGAGTGTAGTTAATGTTGGTGATATCACCTACGAAAGTCAGGACGAACTTTAAAATGAATAATTCGAAAACGAATCACGATACAAAGATTGCGGTTTGCACTTAAATCGATATGGTAAAATAAATATATATTACATGTTTTAAATATTTGTGCTTTCTAAATTTATATTTATATTGCAGATTGTGTGTAAATAAGACTTATAAAATGTTTAATTATGGCAGTCAAATCTTGTAGTATGATGAACATTTTTTCCTTCTTAGATATGTTAAGGCTCTCTTATATCGTACATACACTTTTAAGTAGAGTTTATACTTTTAAAAATTTGGTGTAATTTATTTAATATATATTTTAATAGCTGTTAATTTTCATGAAGATTATTCACAATGATTGTAGTGTGATAAAAATACAGGATTTGTTTTATCTAATATTGAAAATATCATAATAAATTAATAAACTTGAAAGTTAATACTTATTTTTCTAATTAAATATAATATTTAATTCAGCTGTTTCTTATTTTTTGATAGACATTTTTATTTTTATTTAAAATCAATTTTCACATTTCAATTATGTTCTAAAACCGCATAACGTACACATTGTGGAAGTAATTAAAATAATGCCTATTCAGGCTTCTATGGAACCTAATCTTCCGATCAGATTTAGTTGAAAGAAGATATATACATATATATATATATATATATATATATATATATATATATATATATATATATATATATATATATATATATATATATATATATATATATATATATATATATATATATATATATATATATATATATATATATATATATATATATATATATATATATATATATATATATATTATATATTTATATATATATATATATATACCGGGTGATCCAAAAGTCAGGACGAACTTTAAAAATGAATAATTCGAAAACGAATCACGATACAAAGATGCGGTTTGCACCAAACGAATGGAAAATAAACCGGGTTTTGTGTGGCAATGAAAAAAAATAGTTCTGTTGGCGACCAACAGATGGCGCTATAGTGTTTTATTGCAACAAAAGATGATTTACAAATGAAACAATGATTAATGAAGTCAGATTAATTACAGTTAATTAGTACTTACTACAGTAAATGTTCAATGTGATGTCCATCATTCAGAAGTAAAGCTGTGATACGATTCACCACACCATTCACAGCATTTAGTAGCATTTCTTGCGTTATGGCAGACATATTTTGGCAGAGGGCATCATTCAGTGCCGCTAGTGATGCCGGTTGGTCGCTGTACACTTTTGACTTCAAGAAGCCCCACAGCCAAAAGTCACAGGGTGTGAGATCGGGAGATCTTGGAGACCATGCGGGATTAAAGTAGCGACTGATAATACGATCCTCCCCAAATGTTGAGCGTAGCAGGCGTTGCACAGGCAGAGCAATATGAGGTGGTGCTCCATCTATCATAAAGGTGACTGTTTGGAGTGCCTGTTGTACTTGCAGTTCAGGAATAATGCTGTTCTGTAACAGTGCTAGATATCGTTTACCGGTGACAGAAACTGTTTGGAAACCTGTCTGTGTGACTTCCTCGAAAAAAAATGGACCAATTATGAAATCAGCAGTGAAGCCACACCAGACTGTCACTTTAGGCTGTTGCATAGGTTACTCAACAAATGCATGTGGATTTTCTGTGGTCCACACTCGACAATTGTGGTTGTTAACAGAGCCAGAGAGTGTGAAATGTGCTTCATCTGTCCAAAGCACAGTGTGAAGCCAGTCGTGCTGCTCTTCCATCTTATTGAAGACCTAATTCGCAAAATGTCGGCGAGAGTCGAAGTCAGGAGGTTTCAGTTCTTGGCTATGTTGCAACTTGTAGGGATACCGTTGCAAAGTTACTCGCAGCGCTCTCCAGACACTTCCATACGACACTCCTGTCTGCCTCGAAACTTCTCAAGCACTGCACTCCCCATGTGCAGCAACCACCCACATGGCTTGGACCGTCTGCTCCACTGTCGTGGCAACAGCAGCTGCAGTTGAGGGACATCCACTTCTTTTACGTGACGCCAAAGAACCTGTAGCTTCAAATTTTTTCACAACTTTGTTCAATGCAGAAGACGTTATTGGTCCTTTGCTATCTCGCATACCCTTCATGTAGCGATATGCTCGCAATGGCACTTTCCGAATTCTTATAAAACAGTTTAACTATGAGGGCTTTCTCAACTATGGACAGCATTTTGATGCATACCAGCTTCGACTACCATTACCTGCAGTAGTTGCTTCTTTTTATATCGTTTGTTGCTTTGCATAATCCTACATCAGAACCCCGACAGCGCCATCTGTTGGTCGCCAACAGAACTATTTTTTTTCATTGCCACACAAAACCCGGTTTCTTTTCTATCCGTTTGGTGCAAACCGCATCTTTGTATCGTGATTCGTTTTCGAATTATTCATTTTTAAAGTTCGTCCTGACTTTTGGATCACCCTGTATATATATATATATATATATATATATATATATATATATATATATATATATAATATATATATATATATATATATATATATATATATATATATATATATATATATATATATATATATATATATATATATATATATATATATATATATATATATATATATTATATATATATATATATATATATATATATATATATATATATATATATATATATATATATATATATATATATATATATATATATATATATATATATATATATATATATATATATATATATATATATATATATATATATATATATATATATATATATATATATATATATATATATATATATATATATATATATATACATAAATATTTGCTATTATGAAACCTAAAGAAGGCAGAAAAATTGGTTAAAATTATTCAAATTTATTCAGTTGAAGATAGTGATATTTATACGCTCAATTTATATGCGTTGTAAATGCATTTGAGTGTAATCAGTGGAACCGAGATAAATCTTAAGAGGAGTTGTAGCAACATGAAATATTGTTTCAGATCAGATCAAACTTTAAATCCTCCGTATCAATTTTTTTAAGAATTCTCGTTTCTAGAAACTACAAGGATTTTAATCCAGTGGACGAGAAGACCAGGCATTTAAAAAAAGCATTGATTGTTACACAATCCTTGAAAAACTTGTGCTTAATGTTCAGGAATCTCTCTGAAGATAGTGATGTGCAGACGTTGATGTTTCTGCAAAGAAACAGAGTCGTGATGTCAAAGGAGTTCACTACATCATGCACTTGTAATAGAACACGTTTTTGAATCTTGAAAAATTTGAGTTTCAAAGATAATTGTCAGAAAAAATTCATACCATTCCCTTAGATTTTTTTTAAATCAGAACTTTCGGAGATAAAATAATATATGCGCCAATTTTGATTATTCCCACAACTATGTCATAAAATAATTTCTCATCTGAGCGTGGAATCTTTAAAGGATACTTAATACTTGACTTTCCATATCATCTGTGAACTGAATAATATTCTACTTAAAACAGATAATATATTTAAAATAAAACTGTATAAGCATATGGTAAAAAGAATTTAGTATGAATTCACATTGATATCAATTCATAAATGATATAAATAACAACGAAAATTATTACTAAATAAATAAATTTTACTAAAATTACTTTAGAAAAAATAATAAAGATCCATTATTAATATTTAAGTTATAAAAAATCAAAATAAATGATTATTGTTTTAATTTTAATTAAGCATAAATATATTTTACTACAATTTTTGCTCAATAGAACCACAGTTTAATGAAAAATAAATGCTCATTTTAATTAAAGTAAATTAAAATCTCACAGACATGTGTTACGTGATAATATGAACGTTAATTTTAGAATATTATTTGAATCCTGGAAACAAAAAAAGGAAATCTGTATAATTTAGAG
Source organism: Latrodectus hesperus (assembly GCA_037975125.1). Classification (NCBI taxonomy): domain Eukaryota; kingdom Metazoa; phylum Arthropoda; class Arachnida; order Araneae; family Theridiidae; genus Latrodectus; species Latrodectus hesperus. The sequence goes on from CM075857.1 coordinate 61,192,433, forward strand.
ATAAATCACATGATAAAAATATTTTAATTTGCAAATTTAAAAGTTGCCATACATCAAATATATTCCATAATGAGAAAGCATTATTCGGGGCAAAATGAAAAGGGTAAATGTTTAATTTCTATTCTAAATGTAAGTGCATATCAAAAATTATCGTAGATATACTTCTGTAAAAGTTTTCTCTTAAATTCTAATAGGTTCACGTGGGAAAATTTTTTGTTGTCTTTAAATAATGTTTGTAAAATGTTGAAAGTAACTGAATCTTTTATGTTATTTTTCAGTTTTAAATATTTAGTGATTTAAATATCGTAAAACATTACAAGAAAAATAAATATTTTGAAAATATTACGTTCCTATCAACACTCATATGAAAATATTTTAATTTATTTTTAATAAATATTGACGTAAATTCATTTGAGAAATGCCGAAAATATATTTCTATGCTAATATAAAGCAATTAATACTGAGGTTTGTCCATTTTTCACAATTGTAAGACATTTATGAAAAAAAAATCTTTACTACCGAGATGTTATTCTTAATGCCCGTTTATGCTCTCTCAATTTAAATAACACGGAAATAATCATATATGTATGTTTATCAATTTATGAATTTTTTTATTCTAAATTGATATGGATAAATATTATTGATTATTTTAAGAAAACACTTAATCAATACTTTGATACCAAGTTGGTGCCTAAAATTGAAAGCCTGAGCATTTATTTTAGTTTTAATATTAACTTTAGAAATAAAAAAAATGGTGATCTTTCTTTTTTTCTGTAGATTCAATCTCCTAAATGAAAAATTTTAAATGCTTCACATTCTGTTTTTTAACCGTAAAATGCTTATTAAATCTAAATTTACATAATAGAAATATAGAAAATATTTTGATATTAATAATGTACTGTTAAAAAAGCAGGCTTACGTTTATTATATTAGTAATGGAATTTATTTTTAAAAATATATTAAAAACCTGATTATGACAAAATCGATAATGCTGCAAACATTAAAATTAATTAATTAATAGGATAATTTTCACATCGAAGTTTTATATAATATGTTGTTATAAAAAAACAATGAATTTTCAAAATATTTTTAAATAACTATAGAAGAGTACATTTTAATTGAAAATATTCTAACGTGTCCAGTTTTTGACAAAAAAATGCTTTTGATTAATTAGAATTTAAGTAAATTTTTAAAAAAGTAAGAAGTGTATGAAAATTAATTTTAACTAATAAAATTATTTAACTAATAAATTAATTTGTATTTAATTTATCAGACTTAAGCCCAACTAAGCCAGAATTTAATTTAGATCTGAAAAGATATAAAGTAATTTGCACAGTCTAAAAATTAATTATTATCTTTCCATGTTTCGCGCTTGATATTTCCAAGGCAAAGTTTTCGACATTAGCCCCATCTAGTTTATCGATAAGAAACAAAATTCTTGTATATATTTATAGTTGAAAAATTAAAACATTTTAAACTTTTAAATTAATACTCCTATAACTTACACACTAATTATTTACGTAGTGGCTCTATAATTTTTCATTCGAGTAAATTTACTTCCATTTTTTCATGTCCATTAGTATTTTATCACTGGTTTTAAAAATAGAGTGTTTTTTCTTGGTAATTAATAAGAAATATACTTTATTAGCAAATAATATCTAAATATTAACAGAATGCATGTAAAATGTGCAAAATGTTTATCAGTACTACGAACAATAATATATTAAAAACGACATGATTGAAAATATTATATAATAGCGTGAATTGAGACTAACCAGATGAGAAGTTTCAAAAACCAATGGTGCAGAAGTGAACAATTCCAATACTTACAATGCATAAAAACATTGTAGTGCTTTTCAAGCCGTGACAAAGGACTACTGTTTTAACACTGTGAAGTGAACAGTCTAATGGCTAAAATCATATCAGCATCCATCGCGTAAGTAACCTTATGGGAAAACTTTCATTTATAGTGCTTGACATGACTGTGTCGCAAGAGAGAGGATAAGACCAAGAAAACTCACAAGTACTCATAGTGATTAGCATGTAAATAAAAACCAGATTCTTTACCCGTTGTTCAACAATATTAAATCCAGTTGTTGATGATGGGAAGTGTGCTGTTTTACCGCTAGTCCACTGTGAGCCAAATTGAATTTTGCTGATAAATTTAATGATGTTTCTGAATGATGAATATTTGGAGAACATCATAAAATGAGATAGCATTCTAAAGACACATCTATTCAGTAATGATGCACTAGTTGATATGATTTTACTTTTAACTACACTGAAACACATTTCCCTTTCAATTATTTAAAATTTTATTGCATGACGATGGAAGGATATTAAATTAAAAATTAATTATCTTTTATTTTTTATGTCCAATGAAGTTAATTTATGAACTGTGAAAGCCTAAAATGCAGTTAAATCAAAATTGTTGAGGGATTCCTTCATTTTGCTTCCAAACATCATTTTGTCTTTAAGAACTATTTGTACATTCTCTTATATCAACTTATCTTATTTTCATGATTTTACTTTTTGAAATATCCTGATATTACTAATTTTATTTATTGAAAATCATATTATCATAGGTGACTTAAGACACGAAAAGCATGATAAAACATCAATTTTCTTAGAATTCAATATTATGTTTGATAACAGCAATTGTTGAATAAAAGGACGCGAATACTTTTTCCAAGTGACATGTCTAGTGATGAGTGCTTAGAAGTTATTCGGTTCTTATCTACTCTAAAACATAAAACCATACTACCATCAATCGAATGTCTTCTCAGGAAGCAAATAGGAACCGAATGCTTACAGAAGACTCACAAAAGCTTCCGGGTGTTATACTGTCTACTAGAGGATGTCAAATATGAAGAGCAATTAAAGATCATCATGATTAAGTGACAAAAGTGAGCTCGTATTAAAATAATTCCTCAACAAAGGGCCATTAAAGTATTTTTTAAACTTTACCCATCTTATGTGATAAGTGTTTTCTGTGGGAATTCCTTTTTGCATATGAATACCACACATTATTTATGAAGAATCTTCCTGGGAGATAAGTAGAAAATAACCATTTAAAATATTTCGCCAAGATTTCCTGATCTTTTGCTCTTTATTATATATTGCTAAATATAATGAACAGCTAATATATGTGATTATAGTCACCACAATATAATGCTATTTTAGTTCAATAATTACAAACAATTTGGAAAAAATCGAACTTAGTACAAAGTGGAAAATACAAAAATGTATGGAGAAGGGCTAATTAGACGCAACCTTATCCAGGTAAGATAAATGCCTATAAATTCCCTCAATTTATGGTAATCTTATTCTGAAATATTTTTTTCATTTGCCATTAAAATTTTATTGGTGATTTTATATATAAGTATCTGAAATACTTCAACTGCTATTTAACTTGTACAAATTTACTTTCAAACAAATTTACATTTTAAGCATTTTAAGAGGATAGTCCATGGAAACCAATTCCAATGGTGTTTTCTCAATCACTATCAGCAACAATATATTTTTTTCACAAATGTTTAGTACGCCAAAAATGTGTTATGATGTATTAAATGTGCTTCAAAATCCGCAAATTTAAGGAATATATTTTATTGATAATGTGAAATTTAAATGTCAATCTGATTTCACCATCCTGTCTTACAGTTTTAGTAAAGCCCACAAGAATCATAATTATACAAACGAAATATATGTGGGTTATTAACCGCAATGAAGTGTTCCTTTTAAGATATTTTTTCTCCAAAATCTGAAATAGCATATAAATTTTCATTTCGTTTGATACGAGTTATTTTATAAGTCTGGTGTCTAATAATGTTTTAAGTTTAATTTATTTAATGTCCAATACATCAAACATGGCTGTAAAAGTAAAATGAATAATCCTCCTTTCAGAGAAAATGTACTTTAAATTTAAGCAGCCATAAATTATTTTTGGATGCAGATATATAAAATTATTTCAGTAGTTAAGTTATTTACACTGGAAATAAAGATAATTTAACGAGAGAAAGGATATATTTGGAATGAAACTTTGTATATATATTTTCAAATACATGCATTAATATCAAATGTTCAACTTATTCTTAGCGTAATGTATTAAGGGATCTTAAGTGTGTTTTTAATTCATAGCAAAGAGGGTTAGTGATTAAACTCTTTTTTAATGTCAAATACTGTATAGACTGAATATTGTTGGCTTTAATTATATTTCTAAAATGAATATAAATGCTTGTTTATTGTAATATTAAAATCAAATGTTATTTTAATGAATATATTAAAAATAAATAACTGAGACACAAGTATTCTTAAAGGATACAACATAAATAAAAATAAAAGAGAATACAATTTACTATAAAAATAAATATGATAAAAGTATTGCATTTTTTTTAAATATCTGCAAATATATTTCATATAAGTTGCGTATAAACTTTCTTAAATTTGATGCATCAATCATTTTAGAATATGCACACTATGTCAATCTTTTAAATATTATATTAAACTAGAATAATTGAGTAAATAAACAGCTTAATTTTCAAATCTAATCCATCGTTAGGCACGCCATATGCTAAAACAAGTTTGTGTCAGGTACAGAATGTGCAGGTGTTACAGTTTAGCACTGCCTTTTTACAAGTTATAAAGGCACATATTGCTTCATATGACCATATAGCATATGTCTTCTGATATATTATGACTCTGAGATCTTTCTTTTCATTAGTAAAATGATGTAAAAAATTATTTTTCAGAAGTTTGATTAATGAATCTGCTACAAATTGAACATCGCTAAAAATCTACAAATCTCTAATACTGTTTTGGGTCGGAGAAAATTAATAATTACAGATACTTTAATAATAGTGACGGAGAAAAATCCAACGGAGGACACCTCACATCTTAAAAATAACAGCTTTGACTGTTCAAACACTCTTTTGCCCACACTCAAGAGGATTCCTTACTTCCAAATAATTTAAAAGTTATATTTAAGTGAATTAAGTACTCTTCGAGCCTGCAGGAAGTAATTAAAACATCGTTGAGGTATACAAAACAAAAATAAAATCCTCGTAGAATGAATTGCTGAAAGTTTGCTCTGCATTACAGGAACCAAACATTTTTTTTAATCGTGTAAGCCAAATCATTATATAATTATAGTTTTTTTTCATGTCGGATTCTGCAATGGGAATTTGATTGTAAGCTCTAAAAAATTACTTTGTAAAACATTTTAGCCATTTAGATTACAAATAAATCATTGATGTATAGAAAGGAATATCCTTTTAGAGTTGTGATGGCATTTAATCTTTTATAATCACATATTCACCATGGGCCGTTTGGTTTTACAAACCATATAGATCAGGCTTATCCATAAGCTGCTTAGAAGTTTTCATAAACCACTTTTTAACATATAGTCAAATTCTTTTTAAAGGTTGTATGCTTGTTGGCGGCTTGGCGGCTATCATCTAGCTATTACAAACACAGGTGGGCTTGTAGTTTGAATGAAAAAATTATAAGAGATTTTACTGAACGTCATTTGTTCAGAAAATTAAAAACTGAACACAAAATTGGAAAAAAAAAAAAAAAAAAAAAACAGTTCTCCTTTATAAAATTAAGAATAAGTTGAGAAGTTGATTATTTTTCTTAAACCAATTAACAACTTAAGGTGGCAAAAAAGTTAACTACTAAAATTAATTAAGTTGCTCGGTATAATTGTCATTGAATAAATTATATTTATTAGGTCAAAGCGCCAGAATGGGGATCTTCGAAAGTGACACAAACCATATCAGGATGCAAACAGAAGTTGTGCGCATAGTATTTTCGTTTTTATAAGTGAGTCAAAGCGCAAAAAAGAATAATACACATCAATAAAAAATAAAAAATTACTAATGTTGTCGTAAATTCATTTTTAAATGTCAAACAGAACAGAATATTGAAAAGTACAGTAATTATTTAAAGATAATATTAAAAACTATTTCGTCTACGAATTAAAATGAAATAATTTTTCCTGACAGAGTATAAATTTATGAAACACCAATTGTTATCAAGCTTTGAATTTACTTGATATCTCTTTTAATATTCAACAAGTGTTATGTGTCCATAAGTCATGACCTTTAGCCTATTTGGTTGAAAACTAAGTTTAAAATATAAAAAGAGAGCATGCTTCTTTAAACTCATACAGGTTAAACTGCTTTTACGGAAGTGTAAGAAAACAAAAATTGGTAATAATGGATCCTACAAATTTACTTGAAGATCTACATGGCTGTCGCACTTCTGATAGTGGGGACTCGATTTTGACCCCCACCCATAATTGGTACAAGGGATCAAAACCAGGTTTGTCCCTTGACCTCCCGTGTGACAGACGTACCCGGACTGTTCTCTCAAGACTTGCTAGCGGTCATATTAAGTGCCTCACTTTCAACGAGAGCAGGAAAACTTTCGTCACCTGCACCAAGTGCCAAAATCATCAGGCTTCTCCTGAACATCGTTTGGATTGCATGCGTCTCTCTAGAGGATCTCTTTATCAATCCTCTTTTAATCTTCGACTTCCTTACAGTCAACGAACTCGTGGATCTAGTCTGACTCCGTCAGATCATGGAGGATAAGCAACAACAACAACAACAACAATACAAATCTACTTTCTGAATGCTGAATTGTCGAGATGGATGCTTAGTTGTTTTCAGGGGGAATTCCTCCTTAGCGAAACGTAAATATGGTCTCTTTTCATAGAAAACTTTCCCAAAGTCTGTTTATGTGTTGAATATTAAAAGACCTTGCAAGAATCTTTGTCTGTCTATGGCAAACTGTTGTCAAAAAAAAAAAAAAAAAAAGACGCAGCGGAATACAACTTTATTTTTGACAAACTGAAAACTAAACTTCACTAATGATATGTGATGTGGTTATACACTTTTGAGAGACTGGCCTGTAAAGATGTAAATTTTTTAATTTGTCATTATTTATTTACATTATTTAAATTCTGGCTGAAAATAACTACGAATTTCTCCTGTTGTATTGAAAGTTAAAATTTGTATTACTATTTTTGACGGTTACTTGTGTGCTAGTTTCAGACATACTGTGCAGTCCCTTTCATTTCACTTAGATTAACTAATTGAATAAAATTGTTGTTCTACTATACAACTATACATCTGAAGGGAAATTATCCGCAGATTCAACGAAGTGAAGATGCAGAGGATTCAACAAAATTAATCAAGTGATATTTTAGGATTAAAAGTCATTTATATTGTACTAGAATTAAGCATGTATATTATTATAAACTTCCTGTCATTGCTTACTTTCGGGCTGCCAAATCTTCACATTTACTTTTAATTTCTAGTTAACCTTATAAATAAATACCTTGAAAAGTATTACCTCTATGTATCTAGGAAAATTTTCTGCTACACTCAATGAGCGGATATTTACAAAACATTTTGGTATTCCAAATTCATACTATTTTTATTCAATAACATTTGAATTTATTTCCTTAGTCTACATGGCTTTCTCCGTTGTTTTAATGATATAATCAATTAGGCATTTTTTGATTAGAAGAAAAAAATTGTTAGATCTATTACTTGCTTGTTGCTAGTTATCTACGGCCTACATCTTATGAAGAAAACTCATTTTTTATTTATGTCATATGAATAGAAAATTTTGTATAAATTATAAACTGAACAAGAGTATGGCGTATAATTTATGTAATGTAAAATATAAGATAAAAATTCAAATTATTTTAATTAAAAAAACTCTATGGCAGATCTGTATGAAAATTCAACCAACAATTTAAGTGTTCTTTATCGGGCACATGAGAAATTGATAATGAGTGTTTGAGTAAATAATTAGTTTCTTCATAAAAGTCAATTTAATATTTTACTTAAAATGTCATGAGCATTTTATAACACATATAAAGCCTAAATTAAGTTTTTGCAATTCACTTCAATATTACATCTTTATAGTGTTTGCTTAATGTCCCATTATCATAAGCATATTTCATACATAAAGCCGAATAGACATTCGGCTGAATAAAGGCAAACAAACAACTTATTGCCAGAGGATACGTCATTCGCCTTTGATACACATCACCCCATATCTCATATATATTATTCTAGTTTATTAATATAAATAACGTATATTGAATGCATCTGAATTAAAAAGTTATATTTTTGTGTTCTTAATTTTAATATGAGAAAGCAATCTCAATAAATTTTATTTAATATAAATTTATTCAGAAAAAGTAATTTTTACACCACACCCACTTGTCATGTTAACTGATTAAATTTTAAACAAATTATGTACATTCGGGTCGAATGCTAATTGGATTGAGCTGTACTGCGTTTCTCCATTTAAAATAAAGTTGTTTATCATTTTTCCTACACTTATTGCAGAAAATAAATTAGCAGCAAATGCTTGTCTAAATGTCATCACAATAAATGCATGAAAACGAACGAACAATCTACTACTTAAATGTGATTTATTAAACTTTTTTACACAAGACAGTCCATTTCTTATTTTTCCATTGTTCATTTTTTTACTTAAATGTATTTGCAATATTTATGCGTTATAAACCGTCATTAATTATATCTTGTTATTTTAATAATATGTTGATATTTTAGGTATAACATTTCTTGAAGTTTAAATATAATTTGAAATCTCATAAAATATTACATTTTATGAGAAACTTTTATTACAAATTATATTAAAACTTCAAGAAAAGGACTTAAATGTATTTTATATTATTACAAAAATATATTATTTTTAAAGTAGATACAGCACTTATAATAATTATGATTTAAATGATGGAAAGAATTCTATTATAGAAATAACCGAAATTGAGATATCTAAAAAACAAAATAATATTTATACGAGTCATACTGCTGTTTCATTAAAAATAAAAGTGTTTTCGGAATATCATTATTCTAGAAAAGATGGAAGCAACTTTCATTAAAGTAGGTAGAAGTTTCTCTTAGAAAAATCCCCATTTAATATTAAAAATTTTATTGTAAATTAAATATTTTTAAATATCCGATTTATATATGAATTTGAATTAATAATTTTTTAATGTTTTAAATTATTTTCATAGTTTGCAATGTAATATGATATATGTAATACATTTTATAACAACTTTCTAATGAAATCAACATGCATTTCCTTGTCATAAGAATATAACAAGAAATCAAAATTTAAATCAAATGAAAAACCAGAGTAATATGCTGATTTTGTAATCCAGTTTTATTTTCCCATAAAACTACTGCTTTAACTAATATTAAAGAAATATTTATAAATCAATAAGTTACAAATAATTGATGACTGCAATACCGTTAGTATACGTAAATTTCTTTTAAACACATTTTAGTAAATTAATTAATAATCTGTAAATAACAATATTTAACCATAAAAAATTTAATCAAGCATTTTTGCTCATTAGATTTATAGAAATAATGCAAATATGAAAAATATAGGAGATTATTGTGTTATATATTATATTTTAATCAATCTATTTTCTCAAATTTACATAATTCATATAATACTGAAATTAATAAATCCCCCTTTGTCAAAAAGTATATTTTTCAGTTTTTCTTCTGTGAAGATTTTACATATTTTTCTGCACCAATTGATATTCAAAAAAGAAGAACAATGATCTACTTAAAGTTGAAAATTCCTACGTTTAAGAATATTTTGATTTCAAATTTGAAAGTAATATCGTGTCTGATAAATGCATGTCTTACAAACTTTCTACGAAGAGTTTTAAATTATCTAAGTAGTTTTTTAATAGAATCCACTGTCTCATTCTAGTGAATTTACGATGTATTAATTTAATTTATGGGCGTTAAGAATAGACTATATAAAAATGAATACGAAAACTGAAACAAAAATAAAAATATGAAACCAAATGAAAAATATATGGATTTAGTGAAATATGTAAATTCATTTTTTATAAGTTAATCAGATTAATAACAGGAAAAAAATTTAAAAAAATTCAGCTGAAACATCAGTTATAAATTACTGAAAGCTACAAAAAGTAGAATTCAAAATTTTATTTTAAATATTCATGCTATACAAAATAGTAATTATTAACTAAAATGAAAACAGTTATTAATTTTAAAAGATTTTTTTTTAATTTAAGTATTATAAACATGATATTTTGAATGGAAATTTATAAAAAAAAACTCAGAAGTTAAGGAAAAATTCAATTTAAGATGTATCAGAAATAAAGGACTGTTTACAACAAATGAAATACGCTTAATTTTTTAGGGGTAGTCAAATAATTGCTTGGTTAAAATTACACTCACTAAATATGATGAATTTAAATATTTAAGATTCTCTCTTCCCATTAACCAAAAATAATATGTTTAGTTTTTAAAATTTTGTATTTGTTTTAGTTTTTCAATGGAATAATTTTATAAAATTATTTTGCATTATTCCTGGAAGGAAATTTGGTTAAATATTTAAGAGACTTGTAAAAATAGTAATGGTAATCTTTATTATTGGAAGATTACATCTAATTTAAAATGATAGTATTATCTTTACTCAGAGTTATTTTTGCTGAAAGGAACTTTACAATCCCAGTTCACAAAAAAAAAAAGACAAATGTGGTAAAATTTGGATATTTTCCCGTCGTCAAAAAATTTACCAAAAGAAATAAATAGCTAAATGTAGGTTGATATTGGGAAGTTTTCTTAAGGAAATCAATCAAGCACTAGATGGCTTTTGAACATTTTGTACTTGTAAAGGGAAAGATATCTAGTGTAGATTTTTTACATTATCAATTTGTATGTGTTCATATATAAATTGTATAAAAGTACCTAATTTAATTTTTTCCAGAACTTGATAGTAATATTTTCCTTCTCTTTCACCGTGTCATATTTACATAAACCGTTGAATATTTATTTCTTTTCAAGTGTATAATTAAATCCTCATAAGTAAATATTATAATAGACATGTCATCTTAAAAGTGAGTCACGAAAATTAACTAAAAAAAATTATCAAACCAATTTGTGTTATTTGCATTCGCCTTTAATGATGAAAACTTCTTTTGCGAAGCTCATGGTAAGAGTTGAGGTCGTTAGTTGAAATGAAAAATCTATGAAATTCATTCATTCATTGTCGTGTGCCAGCTAGGCTGGCAACATAGGGTGCGCTGCTCCACTTTTCCAAGTGAACCATATTTTGGTGTGGAGTCCGACTTCCTCAGTACACACATGTCATAGGGACTCGTTTATGGGGTAGGCAACCACTCACAACTCATTCATACAAGGAAAGGACAAGGACAGGATAGATAGAGAGAAAAAGTGCATCCTTGCCCGAACCGGGATTCGAACCCAGGACCTCCGTATCCGTAGTCAGGCACGCTAACCACTAGACAAGTTGGTCGGCAATCTATGAAATTAAAAGACTTATTCCCCTCCTTTTGTGAGATAAAGTTGAAATGTATTTTTAATTTACGTGATGTTAAGCAGTTTAATTTAAAAACATGTATTTTACGTTGAAACAGTATACATGAAAACACATACGTTAATGATCGTTAAATGAAGTCTGAAAATATGAAGTTTTATGTTCTAATAACTTTTAGAATTCTGTATAAAAGCAAGTGAAGCATCAAAAGGATTTCGCTGATCAAAAATCAAAACACAAATATGTATTTGCATTTCAATTTAATTAAAATAAAAATACAAATATAATCTTTTTATGAATTTTCAAATTCATTTTATTCCTTTTTTTGAGTAGAAGTAATTTTAATTCAGAAAATAATTAGTTCGTTTATAGATAAATTGTACATGATTTTAGCAAATTCTTTTCTTGCAGCATATTTTCTTTTGATTTTCATTTAAAAATGTTTTCAGGAAAATTTTCAATAAATTCTTCATACGGTTACAGTATACTAATATGTTATTGGGTTCCGGATTTAAAAATGTCATCATCTTTTCCTCGGTTTCTAACATTGTTGCTATTTTTTACAATAGATTACCATTAGGTTTACTAACCAAATTCCAATATTTACTACATCCTATGTATGACAAAAAAAGGATCGATAAAATTCGCTCTTCTGACGTTTACCATTATTTTTACTTGACAATGGATAAAATGATGTTTTATCATTTATATTTATAGTCGAGTCAAGGGAATAAATAGGTAAGTTATTGAGTCATTGTTTACAGAAGATTTTAAGATAAGATTAAGTAAAAATAATAACCTTGCTTTTATCAATAATTGTATTACCTTTGTAGCAGATAAATATTTCTGGATTGCATTGTGTAAGAAGCAATTTAGAGTAAAATATTGCCAATAAAATCTTCGGAAAATTTTCTCTTATTTAATATGAATTTTAAAATGGCTAATATAGAATTATGAACTTTTCCGAAATGAATTAATATTTGAACATATTTTCTGCATTATCTTCCGTTTTATGTTTCCCGTCATTGGTACTTTTTTACAAGAAATACTAGTGAAGTTTTCATTTTTTATATTTTATGACAGAACTTAACCTTAAAATTGATAAAATCTACTTTGCTATGATACACTGATAGTTACAATGTCATTTAAAAATACAATTATTTAATTCGTAAATTTCAATATCCAAGTTTTTCTCTGCGTAAAAAATGTCTGAAGTAATGTACGAGAGGAATTTCAAATAATGAACGGGTAACATTACTTTTTACAATTTAATTTCTTTGAGGATTTTTCTTCGTTTTTGGTAAAGAATTGTGTGTTTATTTTTATTAGTAAGAACGGTCGATTTACACATATAAAAAGTTTTATATGGTGAGAGTTATCGTCTAAAATTATTAAAACCTATTGACATAATGAAATAATGAAATGAAAAATAAATAAGTGATTGTTTATTTTCAACACACTTCCATTTTTTTCATAATAGTCTTAGATTAAAAAATATGAACTGATATAATATTTATTATTAATGTTGATAATCAATATCAAAATTAATAATAAATATTACTTATTTATGTTAATAATAAAGTTGACATTAAATATCCTCATAAGAAAAGCTAGGTAAGATAAGCAAATACAGTATAACTTCATACGAGTGATAAATTTATAATTTAAATTTTCACCTAATTTTATTGTTAGATATCCTCTCTAATCATTGGAAATTCTTGAGCTTTTTCATCTGCTTAGGAGCAATTTTATTAATTCTACATATCAAATATTTTAATTTGAATAAAGCATATTTAATAAATTAATATTTAAAAATTAATAATCAAGAATGTAGTTAAATATTGTTAAAATATTGAGGTTATTATGATTTTAAAAGCTATTCAATGCTAAATAACTTGTATAGCTATTTAGTACATTTTTTTAGCACAATTCTTCAGTATTATATATACATGCATATATATATATATGTATATATATATATATATATATATATATATATATATATATATATATATATATATATATATATATATATATATATATATATATATATATATATATATATAGCTAATTTTGAATAATATAGATATTTTATTCGTCTACCAGTTATAGATAAATAAAATTCATTGACTCGAATAACTAGGAGATGTAATTTATCCATTCATCCAAAAATTTTTGAGTGGCGAGGTTTTCCATTAGAGTGTGAACATATTAGAAGAACAACGTACATTTTTATGTTAAGCATCTCTTTTCAATTTATTATTTTAAATTTTTAAACTTACTTTTCTTGTACGGGAGGATAACTAACTATCATTATTTTGTTGTACATTTCCATAAAAGTTGTTGCATCTTTCCACGCTTAAGGTTGAAATTCACCGTACATAATTTATCTTCCTCATTATTTGTGATTCAAACAAAATTAAAAATTAATAAAATAAGGAAGCAGAATGTAAATACACAACGAATCGTATAGAAAACAGTAAGTTAATAGAAAAATGTGTTAGTCTTAACTTGCATTCGCTGACTTAACAGAATTATCATATACCTTTTAAAATGAGTAATTTAAATCTGATTACTTTTTCTTTCTGCGTGGTAAAACTTTTATGACGTATAAGAATGTCATAGGATATGATTTATCTTTTTTTCCTGTTGTAATATGGGTTTTGGTTTCAGAAATTTTTTTTTAAAAATAAGTCATTCGTATATAAATGCCTACCGATTTATATACATAAACGGAACGAAAAACAATATTGTTTTAAGTTAACGATTATAATTTAAATAGAATTGAATTTAATTAATGTAATAAAAACATGATGTTTGTAATATTTATTTAATATTGTAAAAAATTTAAGGGATATTTCTATAATGAATGACTTAAAATATAATTATTGTAATTAAATGTGAATTTGCTTTACTTACGAATTTATTTTTAGACTAATCAATATTTATTATTCCTATTATTTTTTGTAACCATTTGTTTTTATTATTTTAAATATTTAATACAATAATTAAAGTATTCTTTAAAGAACAAGTTATAATTTATTAAGTTTGCATATTAAGTTAATAATTTCGTTCGTACAATTAAAAAAAATTGGCACTGTTGTTAATGACCCAAAAGAACATAACTTACATAAAGTGTAGTCTATGGTTATTCCTAGAAATAAATATTATCAGTATCCAGTACCTTTTTCAAATGTGTCTCTAGTTGTGCAATTCTCTTGTGGTAAAACTCTTTAATTTTGGATGCAAAGCAGTCCTTGAGGGCTTGGCGCTATTCCACTTCATTAGTAAAGGATTTTCCACGAAGATGATTGTCCAACAAATGGAAGAAGTGATAATCTGATAAGTAATAAAAATAAATGCCAAAATGTTTCATAACCAAGTCACTGACATGTATATTTGGTCACTAGCGTGACATACGGCCTTGCGTTATAGGCCCAAAACCACATACCCTTTCGATTAACAAGTGCTAGCTCCTTCCGTTGCAATACCTGTTGCACACGTTCGAATTGCTGCAATTACAGGTCTGTAGTGACCGATTGGTCCTTTGGTAACAGCTCATACCTCCCGATCAGAGTCCTTAACCTTATTAACCAGGATGTTCTGGTTATTTGGATCGGCCAGAGAGTAGAGAGATGACAACGAGTCACTGTAGATGTGACAGATGTTTTTGTCTAATCTAACTTTGAGCCAGTCTAGTGCCATTCTCAGAGCCAATATTTCCGCCTGAAAGACAGAGTTCTCGTCTCCAAGTCTAGCACCAAACGTAAAGATATCAGACCCAAAGTAGAAAATGGTGAACCCTAAAACTTTTTTCGCATCAATGCCAGATCCATCATTGAAAATTTCCAGACCCTCACCAGTTGGTCTTTCACTATCGAAAGGTCACTGCACCTTAACGATGGGTGACACTTTAAGATATCAACCCGTTGCTCAACATCTTCTGGCCGCAGGTTTACCTCTTCGAAGATATGTGGCCTGCGCTCTACCAATACCATAAATTTTGCGTATTATTTAACTGCTTTTATGTCAAGTGGTATGACACCAGCAAGCCTGTGACCCCATGCACTCAGACCGAATAGAGTCATTATTTTGTTCCACTCCTATAGAGGCGTTTGATTAGTTCAGGCTCTCGCCCAAACAGAACTCTCACCGTACATTGGAGTGGATGTTCCCATATCGATCAGAACTATTTATCGTCGATTAGTTGATAATGGCATGTGTTCATGACGTCCGTTAAGAAGGCTGCCACTAACCTCCCCCAGCATAGACACCAACGTTTGGAAGGGTGCCGAATTAGAGCGATGTGGACGTTGGTGTGGCAAATGACCGTCTTCCCTGATGAGTCCCACTACTTCACTGATAACCGGCGCGAATGAGTGTGATGTTGACGTAGAAACAGGTTCGATTCTGCAGCAATTGTGGAATGCCCAACCTCACGAAAACGTTACATCATGGTTTGGGAGCTATTGCGTATGATTCCAGGTTACCTGTAGTTCCTATTCACGAAATTATGACAGCCCAATGTTTTGTGGATGATGTGATGCCACCGGTGATACTTCCCTAAATTATAAGATATCCAATGCCCTTTATAAACAGGATAACGACCTACCACATTAGCCAATATACCCTATAAGGTGTACAACTGCTTTCTAGGTCAACGCCCTTGCCAAATCTTTCAAAAATAGAACACGTGTGGAATATGAATGGATGTCATTTGCAGACTCTGCCACTTTCATTTCGAAAACACGCTGTGGTAAATGATTGACAGGGAATGAAGAGTTATTCCTCAAGACGCCAGTCGTACTCTTATTGACTTTGTTCTTCGAATTGTGGTTTCGTGTATCACCGTCCACGCTGGTCTTACAATCTTCTGACCTAACCGTGTTCTCACTTTGTATCATGCACATCATTTTGAAATATTATTTATATTAATAAATTTGAAACACTTATTGTTCGTTATTGCCTGTCTCTGTTTGCCGAGTTTCATCACGTACTGGCAACTATTTATTGTCGTTGCAGTTTCTTTGTTGGGCCGTGTATATATGTAAGTATTGAACAATTTTTTCATGAACTTAATTAATAATCAAAGACATGTGAACTATGTTTTTTCATAAATCAGCATAGTTACATGATTTATTTTATTTTTCTGAAAATGCGTGTAAAGCAAATTCCATAATACGTACTTCTTATAAAATCGTACTAAATTGGAATATTTTAGTTTCATATACTGAATTTCATTTGATATTTTCAAAATCAACCTAATTTCACATAGGAATTGAAATCGTTTATTATTTTCAAAAAGTAAATTATGTTTAACAAAATTATTTTTCACAGAAATTACCGTAATATGGACGCTTCAATCCAGTTAGTTGAATTTGTTAAATTCACAACAAATGAAAATAATTTATACAATTCTTACAGTAGAAAGGTTAGCTAATAAGTTTTAGTTTTTCTGAATTTACTATAAAATGTAGAAATAATTTAAAGAAAGGAGAGTTTTTATTTTTTTTTTGATTCTAAGAAAACACTTTTCTGTTCCTCTAACTTATAACTTTTAAGAAAAATAATTGTCACCTTCTCGACTTTGTTGATAACAGGCAAGCAATTTTTTAATGCTGCACGGAATTTTATCACTGTAGTTTAGAGTTTGCAGGAGACACAAAGTGGTTTTTAATCGTTAAATATGAGTTTCTGCTTGATGCGCTTGTTCCAGTTTTTATAGAGTCATATGTTTTCAATGCGGAGGCATTGAAGAATTTAATGGGAAATAAAAATTAATGGTTCTGTTTATAAATTGTGTTTATGGGTACAGAAATAAACAATCATTGAAGGCATTGTTTTATTTTAAAATATTGTTCATAGCTTCACAATGTGGAAAATATATTTGTCAATATAATATTTTTGTGCTTAAGATTAAATTAAATAGGACTATCTTCTTTTCTTTAATGCTCTTAATGTGAACCAATTCATATCTCTAATAAAATAATATTTTTCAAATGACTTTCGCCTCAAATATGTTACATTTGTATCAAATTTTAAAATAACTATGTACGCCTTTATTAAAAAGATTTTCATACATTACGCATAATATAAATTTAATTAATGAAAATAAGGATTTACATTACGAGACCAAATTTTATAAATAATTGCTATTTTAAGTCTATTATACGCAAAATATTATATAATATTTTAAACAGTAAAACATAAATGAAATAAATGAAATTTAGCGCAAACCGCTGATGCGAAAAAAAAAACTAATTCACAAAGTTTTATTAAAATTGGTGTAATGTGCTTGCTTAAAATAGTAGTGGTACTTATTCAGGTAAAATTTATTTACTTAAAATGCGTTTTGTTCAACGTTATCATTTTCAATTAATTACTATCTTCAAATGGCCAATTTACAATCTTCAAAAATTTTTAATTTCTTACTTATTTCTTTATTAATATAGAATATTTAGGAATTTAAATTAATACAGCAAATATCATTCGATTAATAAATTTTAATCTACGAGTTATTAAGAAAAACATTTGCAGAAGTAAAACGATGAAGCGACAAATATGAGAAGGTTTACAAAACAAAACATAGATAGCTGGTGAAAACTTTTAATCAAGTTTCACAAAATTTAAACAAATTTTCATTTATATTTTATTTACCAGTTATATCTGGTAATAATTCAAATAATATTTCTGGAATGATGTCAGATTCTATACACAGTCCAATAGTTTAGTTAAAAATATAACTTTTCTATTTGTTGTGTCTAAATTAAGATGTAAAATCAGTAATGATTATCACCATCTTAAATGACAGTTATTGTGCTATAGACCACTACATTGAATAAGAGAATCCCCTTGGGAAATAATTGCCGAATTATACCCTCTCAATAAAAATTCAAAATTTACCTTATAAATCAATAAGAGATTTTTCATAAGCTAATCACTCTTTAATTAATAAACAAATATGCTGGAAAATTTGAAAATTAGGAGATTAAATAGAAGCAACTCATTCTTTCTGGTTAAAGAAAAATTTGACAAACATGAAACAAATTGGAACTGTTGTTATTCTACGGCATAAGATTACAGATAAGTTTTAATGTTGTGGTAGGAGAATACTGGAAAAGTTCAAATGTAAAATGTTTTTCTTGTATTGGTACAACGTATATTCCTGTCTTGACGTATAATTATATTAAGAGAGAATTTCAATCTCTTCTGTAAATCAAGAATTGTCTCTAGAAATGTTTTATGTCTTATTAATGCATATTTTTAATAGGTTTTGTCCAATATTGGGATATTGGATTTTTAATTTAAATGGAGAATAGGTTTGAACGGCATTTGTTACATTTACAAGGCATAGTGTAGCAATTCATAAGAAAAATTCCACAAAAAGGAAAATAAAAGTAAATATTTCAGAATAGAACTCTTTCCTTGCTTTACAAGAAGTTTGCAAGTGATTTGTTAGAGTTAAATCATTTTAGTATTCTCCTTCGCGGAAAGTCTTCAAGTTCAGATGTCTTAAGTTACTCCTTTTTAATATAGTGATTTCTGAAAAGCAACTCTAGTGAAATTCAAATTAGACATAAATTTGATATATTGTTTTTGATGTTTTGAGAGTAGGATGTGTCATATATTTCCAAGAGTTAATTTTTAATTATTTTTCATTCCTGTACAATCATATGTTTTTTTTTCTAAATGGAATAATTTGTGTGATTAAAAGTTGATTATTATACCTGATATAAGTTTCAATCATTTCAGTGCATAAACGTTTTTAAAAACAGTAATCCAATATCAGATGTCTCTTTATATCTTTTAAGTCCTTCTAATTATAGCATTCTATTATTTATTTTAACTTCATATTTCAACTTCTAATAAAATATTTCCAGGAGAACAATAAATAAAACATTTTTACACGAAAAGAGCTTTATAGATTTTACATTTTAATATGAATAATTTCACTTATAAGATAAAATTTCACTCAAATGTTTTTAACTATTTTTTAACATTTCCAACCTATTTTTAATACATAAAATTGAAATCAATATTTTAATGTTCAAAATTTATACAGATTTTATTTAAAATGTTTAGCAATTATTTTGGATGCATGCACTGAATATGTGGAATGATACACTGAATTTTATAAATCATTTCCTAAAGAAATCATATAAATTTAAAATCTTAAATATTTTATCTTTTTTAATCAAGAAATCTTGACCAGAAAGATTTTTTCACTGAATTCGTTGATATAAAATTGCTGGATTATTAAACATGAAAAAAATTTTCCTTTAATTATTACATTATTTTAAAATAATATTGCTTTTATTTTCCATCTCGATGGAATAAATTAATCAAGGAATGCCTCCATACAAATTGTAATTGTTATTTATACAACATGAGGCAATTTTCATTTCGAGAAATTTAGTTTTATAAGAAGTTACCTGGAGAGTCTTAGACTTATGAAATTTTGCTCGGTGTGATAACGGAATAAGAAACTGAAACTTCAGTTACCAATATATATTTTTAAATAAAGAATATTGCAATTATCTAAAAAGATTGCATTCATTCTTCATTAGAAAAATTACTTTCTTGTCAAAGCTCACACTTTTTACGTATGTCTAGTTGAAAATATAATACAAGTATTTCCCTTACTGTTGTTATTTAGTGTAATGTAGTTGAATTAGCAAGACCACATTCTATATACATATGGCAATAAACTTTTTTCTAAACTAAAAGACATAGTAACATAATTTATAAGGAAATATCTGAAGTAAGAATGCATGGTAATGTTTAATGATATTAAGAACTTACGAAATATAAAATATTAAATTTTCAAATAAAGACTATTAGAAAAATGACGAGACAAAATTTATATATATATATATATATATATATATATATATATATATATATATATATATATATATATATATATATATATATATATATATATATATATATATATATATATATATATAAAAGTTATTATATGATTTATAACGACAGTGAGAGTGATTTTATAAACGTATAAGCAAAATAGTTTATGTTTTTAAGGACTAGTCATCACAATTCGAATAAATAAATTCTACTGTTTTAAGTTTCACGTAAGTGTACATAAAACTCAAAGGAAATAACACAGGTAAAAATGTAGGGTTATGAATGTATGCTGATATTGAATGTATAACATAAGACCAAATTTGTATTCTACTGGTATAATGCATACATATTGTGATTTCAAATTTTAAAAAAAATTAAATTCCAAAGTATTTTAAGTAGCACATTACTATTCATGCAATTAAAATGATTGTTCATATCTTACTTGAATGACAAGAGATGTTAATGATGACAAGAGGACAAGTTAATATTGTTAAATATTCACACATTAAATTTAATTATATACTATATAATGAATTAATTGTATATAAATCTTAAAGAATAAAAATATTTTAGTACTCTAAAATTAATAATTTTTTTTTGTTGACTAAAAGGTTAAGCGAATGAATACACCCATTCATCAGCAAAATTTAATTCTCTTGATGTAGAAAATGCACAATCTGAATTTAACCATATTTCAAGGTAGCTTAAATGTCACGTTGTATCAATTAGATTTTCCAAAACACGAGACCTCTTTTCCGTCAACGAGACCTCGTAATGAGTTTACAGCCATTTGGGCACGCCGTACTTCATCTTTTCTAAATTATTGAAATTTCCAACTACATGCTAATGAATGTATTCTTTAGAGAATTCTGAGGCTGATTTTCAAAAAGCAGTGAGGTAAGGCAACTTGAAATAACTGTGCAGATTTAAGTATTCCTATGAGAGTTTGTAGAAATCATCATTTTCTGAGCTCCTATCTTAATCTCCTTATTATGCAGGCATTATGATAAAGTGATTTATTCAATTGAAAATTTCAATCATATGATAATTATATTTATTGTAATGGTAAATATGTTGATAAATTAAACAAATTAATTTTTAAAATTAATGAAATAATTCCAAAATGAAATCACAAATATGTTAAATTTAATGTTTAAGTTTAACATTATTAATACGTGACAAAATAACTATATAATATTCATATTTCGCTTAATGGAAAGAATTAATATTAGATTTTGAAAAATATATTGTAAAAAAGTTGTTCTAAATTATTAGATGACAATTATAAAAAGTAGCATTTATCGAAAAATATTAATAACTTTAATAGTAACATAATTTTAATTAATATATAATTTTAATGAATAATGTTAGGTAAATACTAGTAAAATGAAAGTTATGAGAAAATTTAATAAATTTAAAAGTATTCATTATTTTACAAAATTGAAAGCATCCAGCTTTTAAACCATTTGATGTTAATTAGTATAGAATTATTTATTTCCTTCACTGAACATTTTATATTGCCTTAATACGATATTAAGCACTTAAAATCTTACTCTATAGATTAATTAGATATATTTTGGAACTTTTTTAGGTAAAATGTATGTTATTAGGTATATCTACCTTGCAATATAATGAACTTTATACCATAATTTTTTTATATTATTAATAATGTGTAAGAGCTGCGTTCAAATATAATGCAGTTTTTATTAAATATATTTTTACAATATTCAACATTTTACAATAAATATTTCCCCCCTTTTTCAACTTTCAATAATTATAACTTATAAATAATTTAAAAATATAATAACTTTTCACAATTTATCTAAACATTTATACTTTTTTGATACAAGTATTTACAAATACAATGATGGTCATTAAAATTGCAGACCTATAAAAGAAAGCAAATGAAAAATAGTATATCATCTTTTAAACTGTAGGGCATGGTGGCAAAATCAGAAAATTTGGAATTTACATGGTCATAGTTGGAGGGATGTTTTGGTTGATATTAGCAGCTGAAAAGTTTTCGAATAATCATGGTTCGAACTAGACTTGGATAACAGAAACAGGAAACTCAATCCATTCTGCTTCAAATGTATATAACATTTCATCAACTGTAGCTGGAAAGGGTCGATCTTCCAGTATTTCAACAGCTCATGAATATGTTTTTCTAAATAGTGAAAGGTTTGGATGTCGTGAAGACTAGGGCATCAATTACATACAAATTACATTAAGAAATGTCGGAACATGACGAGCAAGTTATGCTATAATCTACACTCTCGATAAGTAAATATTAAAAGTAAAATATAATTTAGAAATGTAAATAAAAATGAAATGATTCTAAAAATTTCTTGAAATTTTGCACATTTATTTTACTTACGTCTTCAGCATCTTTCGCCTCAGCTCTTCTCGTAATTCTTCTTTTTCTCTCTGATGGCAGACTTCAATCTTCAGACGACTTGATGTCATATTGTTTTACGACTTATGATAATCAATGTACCGGAAAGAAGGAGGGTCTCCCATCCTTGGCTCTCGCATATGTATTTATAAAGTATACTATTAAAATATAATGAAAAAAAATTAAACTTATAAAGAATCATGTATTAGTAAGTTGAAGAATTGCATTTGACATATAATACAGCTTGAAGTGCCTAGGAATCGATTAATATAAGATCTGGATAGTAATTAAAGGAATTTTCAATCATTCTTTACGGATATATTGTGGAAATTCTTGGAGAGATAACAGTAAAAATATAGATGCGGTATTGAAATGTCTAAAATAAACCATAATGGTTCATTTATATTAAAATCCGGTGAATGTGCAGGCCAAGATAGTTTCTTTAATTTACACTCGAGCTCATAAAAGCAAGCTGGATAAGTTTAGTAAATAAATAATCGATTTGTTATGGTCAACAATGAAATTTTCTACAGTAACAAAATTTGTATTATAGATGGCTTAGTGATTTAAAATTTCTCTATAGTTTTCTTCCGACAATCCTTCCTTTCAGGATTATAGTTGATCCAGTAGAGAGCTACGAAACTGCATCCAATATCATGGTGGATCCACTCCCACACCTGATAGCTGGAAAGAAACAATCATGATCCTGCATTTGTGCAGATGCTCTCAAAATGGATACCCATCCTGTTTGTTACAGGAAAGTGTGTGACGATTTTTCATATCACTTTCTTTCATTTTTCAACTAAGCAGGTCTTGTGAGCGTGATAGTATACACGACATTTTAAATTCACATCTATTACAAATGGCTGGATCTATCATCGTCTATTACAATCGGCTATTACAATTGTCTTTTACAATCTGTTCTGTTGTAACTGTTTTATAGAAGTATTTTCCAAATAAAATCTTTGACAACGAAAATTCCAGATGCTTAGTGATCTTTGCTGCCACTTGTTAAAGTTGTTCGTTTTGTAGACATTGCAATCCACTTCAATTTTCAGAGGACTCTTCCCTCGAGGTTTTCTTCCAGTACAATAGTTTGCTTTGACGAACTTGTCTTCTCATGTTTCGTGCATGCTGTTAGATACTGCACCTCTAGAAATGCTTAATAGTTGGGATACTTTGGTTATATTTGTTGTATCTAAACGGGTTTCTGCAATATGCATTTTATGAAAATCAGAGATGTGTGATATTTTACATTTTTAATAAGAATCCATGGCATTCATAACTTGTAATAATGTCACCACTATAGTTAACTAACAATTAAAACTACTTCCAGGATTATTTATTAGCATAACAAATATAATTATAAATAAAGATAAAGTATATAATTTTTATAAGGATTTTACTTGTAATCATTATTTAAGATATTACAAGTGTAAACTGAATTAATGGAAAAGCCTTGCTGGAAAGTAATTTCCGTAAGTGATATTATAGAAAAAAAATAAAGGACTATCTACTTTTGTACTTCATTGCTGCTTATAGTTTAAAAGTTGTGTATGATTATATTGTTCATTAATGTTTGATTTAATTTATTTAGGGTGAAGTTAAAGTGAAAGGCCTGTTAAAGTTTCAAAGAGAGTTTATATTTTAAAACAATGTGACCTATGCATTAATAACTAACTATTTGACATATTTGTAAGTGATATTGTAGGTGATATCACTTGACATCGTTAGAAAATTTATGATAACTTATAAGCTTTAGAGGAAAACTTTTGCTTTGATCTGTATATCATCATATCTTACCTTTTTACTGAGAGACAGAAATGGGGAAAGAAACCAAAATTAACGTGAGACAGGAGTACATCAGTTAAGTCTGTCACGATCAGAAGAAATACAATGGAATGTTGAATGATACTGTCGATGCTGACCTGAATGAATATCTATAGGACTCAGTATTGATTTACATTTTTCAAAAGGACATGACCAAAATATTTGGGGCAAGATGTGATTCAAAAATCTTTTGTGATAGATTTAAACCGGAAATCATGAGAACAATGGTGAAAGAACCATTAAACCTGGAATGTGGATCAAAATAATAATGTATCTTGTTTTCCGATATGTAAATCCAGTTTCTCTCCGTTCCCTTTCAAGTGATGGGTTTACATAACTGAATCCCAACAAAAGCCTACATCCAGAACTGTCACCTTCCTAGAGTGGAGCATGGGTATGGCTCATTAATGATATGGGGCCTTATCTCATGGTTTGTTGTAGAAATCTTATCACCATTTTATAGAAAGTGTCACTAACATTCAATATATTAATCTCTTGGCCAAGCAATTGCTTTCTACTGCTGGCATTGTTTCCATCTATAGATTGCGATTATTAAAATGATCATTCTCAATTTACCGTAGTCGTCCTATAATATTGAGAATTGATGACTTAATTGCACATGTTCCATGACCTCTTCAGTAACAGGACTTCAACATCATAGTGCTCCTATGACGTGTTTTGGAAATAAAAAAGAGTGATATCCCGATATCTATCACAAATGTCTAGGAAGTTGCAATATTTTTTGAATTTGAAATCCCATATGTCACCCTACTCAATTTATATGTCTTCATTTCTAGAAGTATTCAAGAGCTTTTAATTGCCAAAGGTATTTTAACACCATATTAGTTTCAAAGAGCTTCTTTTTGTTATAATTTTCTTTGCTCACTGTTCCAGTATATGAGTTAGAAATGTAAGTTATAAAAAGAAATCTACATGCTTTATCTAAAATGTAAAAATAAGACATCAAAATAAAGTAATTAGTAAAATTAAAAATCTGAATCATGAGAATAGTGAATAAAGTATATAATAAATTGAGTAACAATTATTCCTTAAAAATTAAGATTTAGCTTAGAAGTTCTGTAAGGTTTTCTGTAATAATTTGCACCGAGAACAACATTTTAATTTTTCGTATAATCTAAAAATATGTAAAAATATATTCTTTAGCATTAATTTAACATAATTTCAAAAAAGGCTTTAAAATTTCCCTGAATTGATAGTATGTATATTTTATAAAATTACTTAACATTGAAAGAAAAAATGTTAACAAAGAAAATGTTATAAACATTCCTTTTATTGCTAGATACAAAGTGTCCTAAGAAGAAATCATTTTAAGAATCAAAATAATAAATGTCTTTTTTAATCACATACTTTCTAAAAATTTTTTAAAATCATATATTTTCAAAAATTTTAATTATAAAATTCTTTAAATCAGGCAATTTATTTCGTGGAATTACAGTACGATAATGAAAAAAATAAATTTATGGCATAAATATCATAATCATTCATTTTGTTGCTAGATGCAAATAGTTCTTAACAAGAAATATTTTTGGAAATTAAAATATGTTTTTGAAGTTATAGTTATTGCTAAGACTTATGGATAATCCCTTCAAAAATTATATTTTAGAAAGATTTTGAAAGACAAATCAAAAGCAGAATAATATTCTGTGTAAATTTATCAATAAATTTATTTTATTTGATTGTAATTCTGACATAAAATGCGAATTTACACTGAATTTAAGGAAAATAATTTGACTTGTTTTTTCGATCAAAATGTGGTATTTTGTTTCTTTTAATTATACAGTTCCTTAAATACAATGAATCATTTAAAAAAAATATCACGCCGTATAGAATCCTTTAAGTCCAACAATGTTTGAAGATTGCACAGATAAACTCTGGATTTGAGATAGCCCCAAAACCAGAAATCCATAGGCGTCAGATCTGGGGATCGCGCAGGCCACTGAAAAGGATAATAGCGTGAGATGATGCGATCACCAAAATGCTGATCCAGGAGCATTTTAACTGACCTCGCTATATGTGGAGGTGCGCCATCTTGCATCCAAACAATGTCATTGAGTGCATTCAGCCGACACAACTCCGGTAAGACATAATTTTTCAGCATGGCTGCATACCGAGGGCCCATTACAGAACATGTTGCAGGGCCAGTCGGGGTCGTTTCCTCAAAGAAGAACGGGCCCAGAACAAATGTAGCTGTAATGCCGCACCACGCAGTCACTTTGGCATCAAATAATGGTACGGGCGCCACAGCATGAGGATTCGTTTCTCCCCAGTGCACACAATTCTTTGTGTTAATGCTTCCATTTAAGGTGAAATGCGCCTCGTCCATCCATAGTATGCGAAGTGGCCAGTCGTTATCCGCATCATATCGTAACAAAAATGCATTTGCGAAGTCCAGGCGTTGTTGTGGGTCACCCGGCTCCAACATCTGGACGCGCTGGAACCGATAGGGAAACATGTGAAGTACCGAGCGCAAGAGCTTGCAGACCGTTGAGTTCGGAATATCCAACACGCGCGATATGCCTCTTGCGATTTCTGTGTGTCCTGCAGTCACTGTATGGTGCACTTCCATGACAACGTGGAACTCATGTGGAAAATGTTTGAAATTAATAAAGATTTTTTTCTCTATGTGTTCTCATCATTGAGCAGTGTCTTGTCTCTGTCGTATGCATTATTCCTCCGTGCGCCTTGAAGAACTGTTTGTATGTGTATAACACGTCGGTTTTCGGACATATCGGTACCGTTTCAACGCTATTTAGGGTTTTCGCATGTGCTGAACATTTTGCGATGGTAAAAAGTAGACGTTGCCATTCGAAAATTTCGAGTTTCTGTCACTATAACTGTAACCGAGAGGGCCACTGTGTTGCCTTTCACAGAATCTCGAGCGCATATCTCAAAAGAACTATATTTGAAATATCATCTTGATCGGTTAAATAGAATGGACGCTAGAAGTGCAGATGTTGGCAGAAGTTTTTTTATAATTATAATCACTCTATATATATATATATATATATATATATATATATATATATATATATATATATATATATATATATATATATATATATATATATATATATATATATATATATATATATATATATGTATATATATATATTATGAATAAATTTTTTCAAGAATATTAAAATGTTAAAAATTTTATTAAATATTTATATTGAGGTAATTACATATTTAACAAATTTACTCAAATATTTTAAAGTAATAAATATACAAAAGTATTGTAAATCTGTGAGATTTAAGGATAACTTTTACATATCTTTATTAAAATGATTAATGCTTTCCAATTTTTCTAAAATATTTTATAATCCATGCTTTCACTTTGTCTAAACCTTATTTGATGGAATATAAATATTTTAAATTTAAAATTTTGCTTTGCAGAGGAGAATATTTTAATATTTCAGCATTTTTATTAAGAAGAAAACAATTTTTACCTATTATAAAATTATACTTTAAAATATTTATTTTTAATAAAATTATTAAAATTGTAAAAATGTAAATATAATTTAATTTATAAATAAATTTAAAATTATAATATATGTGTTTTATTATTTCTATTATCGAAAAACTATAAGTAAATAAAAATCCAACTGTAATATGCATAGTAATAGAATGACCTCCAATAATTAAGAAACAACCAGTTTTTGCACGAAATTTGCAAATGGATAAATTTAAAAAACTTCAAATATGGTATGTATTGATTGCAACATAGAAGTTTACTTAAGTGAAACGGACAAATGATTTACAACAAGAAATCAATCTGTCTAGAAAAGTCCATTCTTGGAAAAAATAATGTGGTAAAATGTGAATGTGAATTTTAATAAAGGATATGACCAACCTAGCACGAATGCTCTGATGATATCGATTTTCTATGCTGTCAATTAAATCATCTTTTACCGCAATGGGAAACAAAAGCTTAGACACGAAATAAGTTGTTTTTCAGGTCTCCTACAAACCTCTGAGGAAGACGTAAAACAGCAACCTGTCTACCGAGATAGTCTCTCAGATTCTATATGGGATTCAGGTCTGGTGTTCGAGCTGACCATTTCATGCGTCCCAATACCCTCAATATATTTCTCAGCCACCATAGCTCGATGAAGTCGTGCGTTATCATCCTTCAGAATGAAATCATTGCAATTGCACCGACATATGGGCGAACATACAGATCAAGTATCTCGTCCCGATATCTATTAACAGACATAATTCCTCGTTGGAAAACATTCAAGTTACGGTGATCACCCCTTTGAGATCCCTTCCCAAACCATCATTCCGCTACAGCGGTAACTGTATTTTTCTACAATACTGGGTATCTGGTGCTTTATTCCTTCCAGATGCACACACGTCCTAAACGGCTGTCTTGTGTGAATCTGGACTCAACTGTATGAAATACAGAAGTCCATCACTGTCTGGTCCTGTAAAAGTGTTCTTTACACCATGATAAGCGAACTCCTCTTTGTTATTTAGTGAGGGCAAGAACACAACTAGTTACATTCCACAGTTACCTGCATGATGAACACGCCTTTGCACTGTTATAGCGGATATTCTTCCTCCTGATACTACAATATTTTGAAACAAGTTTCTGCACAGAAATGATTCTTCAGTTATGTATAACTCTTTCTACACGAAAGATCTATACATTTCCATAAGTGATGTTGCTCGTAGTTGACACAAAAGATTCAGTTTGATATTGATTTCATATACTGTGAACCACATTGCGAGACTCATTAATGCGTTTAACTTCATCTGCTTTTGATTTAACCATTTCTATTCTTCCGATTTCCAGCCTCCTTAACGAATCAGATAAATGGCTTCTCTCAAATATATAATGGAACATTACTGACTATTCAAAACGAATCTGCTAACAAAATATGCACCCGTAATTACGATAGCCTGTTGTTTTAAATTTTTCTCTCATTCATATACACGGCTCTTTTCTATCAAAGAAAGTGGTGGCTAGTGTTTTTTCATAAATTTACATAAATTAGTTTGTATCATTTGTATAAACTATAAATGTTATCGTTAGTGTCATTTTAATGGTGTGAGTTTTGAGAGAAAAACTTGTTCTTTAATTTATCGAAACCAGTGTATATCAGTAATTCCTTTTGTGTTTCACTTCAAGGGACTCATTTAGTTTTTTTTTTCTGTTGTAAATATAAATTCTAGCCGTTGTATTTTCCCTTTGAAATTATGACTCTACATTGCTTTTTACGTTAAACCATTGGAATAAGAAAATTAGTTTCTTCAATAATTAAAATTGTACACAGAATTAAAAAATTCTTCTGCAGAAATAAATATATTTTCAAAATTCAAAGAGGCTGTTAAATATAAGGATTTACTCAGAATATTAAGTTTTATTGACCTTTCACTTCCTCATGAAAATATAGTTGAAATATCTGTGCAAATATTATATTAGTTTTATTAGTCACTCAGATGAACTTCTGGGCAATCTGAGTTTTTAAAATGTGTGAAATATATGAATTAGTTAATCAGTGGTTGAAATGTATCATTTGCATTTCTATTTCCGTTTAAATTATTCTAAATGCTTAAATATGAAAATTATTTATATTATCTCTGTAATATTTAATTTATTTCAAGTTACCGTATAGAATCAGTATTAAACTTTCTATAAAAAATTTTCATAATTCTACTGTCAAATTTTTATTTCAAACTTACAATCATTTCAAATTTACAAAAACGGAATTTTTTTATACAATTGCTATAACAGTCTGCCAGGTTTTTCAATCAATATTTACTAATGAATTGTAAATGCAAAAATTGAAGTTACGTTAAAAAAATTATTACTTCTTCTTTTGCATAAAACAAGAAGAAAATTGCATTTATCATGATTATTTTCTTAAAATATTTTCCTTCCCTTTTCAATTTAGAGAACCTTAAAATGTTTGATGCATACTTTTTGTCATTTAAATGATACACAAAATATGCATCAATTTTCAATAAATATATTTAAAAAAATACTTTAAATACCTGAAATTAAAAATGTTGTTCATAAAATATACTACTTAAAATTACAATATGAGTTGAGAGTTAAAAAATTATTTTATTATTTGTTTATTAAAATGATTATTAATTTATTTGTCATTGTATCATTAAAAAATTTGCTTCAAAATTATTGCCCTTATATATAATTATTATTTGTGTAAAAATAATAAATTGAAAGTAAATATTTAATCACATCAAATTATTACGAAGTATTTAGCTAAGTGATTGTTTGAAAATATTTCAATTTTAGTTATGGGAAAATGTTTAAAATAATTAACAATGCAATATTTTCGATAAGTACTGAAAATTTAACCAAAATAAAAATTTAACTATCACATGCATAGTAAATTAAATAGTTACTAACTCATTTTGAAGAATATGTAGTCAAATGTAGTACTTTTAATTAAATAAAAGTATTTTCTGAAGTTTTTGACAACACTCATAAATCATCATATTCTTTAAAGAGAATTATGCAGAATGCTTGCAGGAAAGAACAAATTATTATTGAAAACGCCATCAGGATTTAATGAAGAACATTAAGACTTTTGATTTCTGTTGTATCATAAATAATCTAATAATTATTAAGTTGATTTGCATAAAAGAGTCATTATATTACGTAAGCTAAAAGATTTCTGCTCATGACATCCTTAGAAAAGACATTACTAATGAACTCTACTTATTAAAATGACATAATTTAAAGAAAAAGTTTAAAGATATTTATTATTTCAAATATATAAATTTAAATAATATTTTATGATACCATAAAATCTCTTTTTCTCAAACTTTTAGCAAAAAAATTTGACTTTCTTAAAAAATTTTATTTTAGGAATACTTTAATTTTCAATAAAAAAGTAATTATAGAAGAGACCTTGAATTTTATATTTCACGATAATAATAAATAGTAAGATTATCGTCGCGAAATAATGATATATTTTTATACTTTAATAAATTTGTGATAATAATGATTTTTATTTTGTGTACTTTTAAAATTTCAATTTATCAAAATGATATTGTTTCCAAAAATTTAAGGTTTTATAATTTATTGAAAACTTAAGTTAAGTTACAAGGGTATCTATAATCAGTTAGTCATAAATAAAAGAATTAATATTGAGAAACATTTTGACAGAAATTCTTATTCTGTTCTTATTTACCAATGTGTAATTTTAAAAGCTGTCTATTTCATTGTTCCTTAAAATTTCTTAAATTTCTTTGTAGGCATAGTAATAATTTTAAAAATAAGAAATTATTAAATGTGTTAATGATGAATTTTTAAATATATGATTTTTGTCATAAATTCCATTGTTTATTGGAAAATCAAAATGCAAATAATAAATATTTCA
This sequence comes from Latrodectus hesperus, assembly GCA_037975125.1. NCBI lineage: Eukaryota > Metazoa > Arthropoda > Arachnida > Araneae > Theridiidae > Latrodectus > Latrodectus hesperus. The sequence continues at coordinate 61,224,272 of CM075857.1, forward strand.
AAGTTTTAATAAACGCTGAATTTTTTAAAATTAATTTTAGTAATTAATTGCTGTTTTTTTCACAGAGCAAAAATGAGTATATAGAACTTATTTAAATTTCATTTTTATAATAAAAAATAGGCAATTATTTATTTTCTTAAAAAGAATACAATTTTTGCTCTCCTTCCAACAATTTTTCTTTAGGATTACAAATTTAATATTTTTTATGTTTCTATTTCTGAATAAAATTAAATATTTTTTCTTTATAAAATTAAGCTTTCGGACTCTATCATTTTAAGTTTTTTTTATACATGGAAATAGGCTAATTTTTCTGCTTAGTTTTTCGTAGGTATACTTTCATATTTATCTATGAAAAACTAAGCAAAAAAATATGCTGGTTTTTAGTTATCTTGCATTCGTAAGGAAAATGTTTTAAACTTTTTATCATGCTTTATTTTGCATTGGTTTTTGTATTGTGTTTTGACTCCATATTCGTCAGAATTTTTTATGCGTATCTTTATTTTCTTACTGTAATAACAACAAAGAATATAAGAAAGATATGAGCTATAAACATTATTACCTTGTTTGTATGATGTTTTCAGTTTAAGTTACGTAATTTCACATTATTTCTAAGTCTATAATCAATGCTCATTTTGCAGATACTTAAATATAATATCATAATTATTACAGTTTTTATTTATGTAATGATTTCAGTCTTTTAGCAGAATTGTGAAATGGAGCCATATAAAGATTAGATCCACAGCCTCATCAGTTAATATCTATATAGGTATCATTTTAAATAAGTATTTTTTTGCAGAAGACATGATATAAAATTAGTATTATGTTGAAAAAGTGTCTAAATCAACAGTAAGTTAAAAACTGCTTTGAATGCAAGTTCTAAACTTGCTTTCATTAAATTTTATAGTACACATACATAATTAAAATAACATAAACTGTATTATTAGATAATTTCAATAAATAATGGTGAATAATTTAATGTAATATTAGAATTGATTATATTGAAGAATAATTTTCGTATTTTTACTGTGATAAAAATGAAATGATGTTAATCATTAATTTAAATATCCCTATATCAAATGTAAAATTATTAATATTGTTCTACAGTTAAAAATGATTCTACAGATGTTAACTAGATTATTTTCTACAAATGTCTACATATGTGTCACGTGATTGTTCTGCACATTTTATTTCTCATACTTGGGTTTGTTATTTACATCTATTCTTGGAATTATCAGTACGTAAAACTTCAGTGCTCAGCACTTACAGATTACGTGAGTACTTGCACTTAATTCCTGACTTAGAAAATGAGAATTCTATGAACACAAAACTCGTTGAGTTTTAATGTCTTCAACACTATTTGTCAATTAGTACTTGCGGAACATGAAACCTCATTTTCGTTAACAAGAGCTCTTAATGAAGATATTATCACTGCATCTCACTTCGCTTGTCATCCTTATATTTATTAAATTATCTTAGTATACCTTACTTTATATATAGTATAAAAATAAAAATTTCTTGCTTTAGATCTAATTTAGGTATACAAATGAAAATAATTTTAACGAGATCAATTAATTGCAATACTTCTATATACCATGTGCAAAAGTATAACCATCACATTTTTTGCTAATTAGTGTCATAATTTGGCCCTATATGATGAAAACTCTTGCAAGCAAATAATTATAAAATAATTTACGCTGTATTATATATTAAAGAAAACTAATTAACCCTAGAAAGTTAATTATAATTTATTTAATGAAAATCAGTCATTTATTATTATTATTGAAACTAATTTTGAAAATTGGAGTTAAAATTTCTGATCTCATTATAAAAATAAATCAATTTTCTGTAGAAAAGTTAAATACTTAAGATTATTTTTTTTCTGCAATTTCTATCCTTTATTTTCACTATCCTTTATTTAACTTTATCATGAGATAATTGGCACCTCCATATGAATAATGAGATAATGAAATGATGTAAGTGCTTAATGTATTTTCTGTTCATATAAAAAATCCTATTCATTTGAATTATACTTTTAATATTCAGCTGTTTAATGAGTAAGGACCCTTAACTTTATCAAAAATTTATCAGCTTGCTAATATTTACTTATATAAGCTTATATTTATAACAGAAATAATTCATTCTTCCATCTTTTGAACACAAGTATAAAAATAAAAATATGGTTCATGGATGTATAGCAAAAGAGAAAGAGACTAAAGTTATCGTGCAATACGTAGATAAAAATGTGAAACTTGATTACAAAGAAAATTAGTTACAATATCTATTGATATAGATGATAGAAACAAAATAAAATGCTGTTTATAATTTGAATGCATGGTAATGTTAATAAAACACACACACGTACACACGCACACACATATATATATATATTTATATATATACATATATGTGTGTGTGTGTCACTTGTGTACAATCAGATACAAGATTTATAATTATACAAAAGATTATTAAAAAATGCTAAAATGAGAAAGAAATAAGATCAGTTATCTTATATTATTCTTAAAAAATTCCATTTCTTATAATGTAAAATTTTTGTTTTTATGAGAATTCTAAATCTGATAAACTCGATATACTCAAGTTCATACCGAGTTATCTTCTAAGTATACAGGTATCCAACCAGTGAAATGTTAGGATTTTTCAATAACTGTAATTCTTTATTTTCTGGAAAGAGTTTAAAATGCAAATTTTGTAGAAATTGATAAATAGCCTTGTAGCAGGTTTCGTTAAATGCTGATAGATTTGAGATGAATCAGCTCAATAGGCAATGGTCAAACATATTCTTGACACCGCACACCAAAAGGATTGAGATAGGCATTTAAATTTTTTTTAAAGTAAATTGAAGAACTGTAGTTTTTGATCATATAAATGATGTATGGATTCGCCTGAGAGGAATGAAATTGTTAGGAAGATTTGTAAGATGAGGCAACATTATTATATATTGTCCGATTGCTGTTACCATGAAGTTAGTATCTAGTGATTTTTATAGTAGAAAATTTCTAATCTAGCAGATTAAGTATGTTTCTGTGCGATATGCAAAGATTCTCACATTTGGCATTAACTTTAATAGCATTGATACACTTTATCACTGAATGTAGTGCTTCATTTAGAGGAGTCGAGATGTTTGTAGCTATCAAGTTTTCCCTATGAATGACACCATGCAGAAGAATCATTCCTGGTTTATCACCTTTCATCAATTTTAAGCAGCCATTTTTCTTGTCCACCATATTAGGAGCACCATCTACATCACAATATTTTATATTTTTGATTGGTATGTTATTAACGTCAGAATTGTATTTTAGTTTATTATATATATTTGGAAGTAGTGGTGCTTGCTAATCTTTTACAGAGCGAAATTTCTTCAGAAAATGCCCTTTATCAATTTATCTTACGAAAGTTATCAATACTGCTTTACTGTCCATCTAAATTGATTCATCAGTTTGCATTGAAAATTTTCTTCTTTTCAGCTTTTCAACAAGTTGCTTTTTAGTATCTTCACACATTTCATTTATTCTTCTGCTAAGAGTATTATTACTGAATGGCATAGCTTTTACTTATTTGACATCTTTTTCAAGGACCATTTTAAGGAATGCTGATATTGACGGTTTTATTAAATTCTCTACTATGGTATGATTTTTCCAGATTTAGCGATGAATAAAGAAATTTGATAACTAACCTGAAGAATACGATTATGAGTTGAATATATTATGAATGTGAGCAGTAAATAGAGACTTTAGTGTTGTTTTCTTTTAAAATTTTTTTTAATGTTTGAAAGTGATTCAAATTTGTAATAATATGAGCATGATTTTTCGCCTTAAGATGCGCTTCAAGATGACCTCATTAAATTGATTTGTTGGTCCAGCAATACTGGCATAAAAGAAAAAAAAACGACTCATCATGGACAGCAGGTATAAACCTAAATTTTAAATATTCCTCTAAATATTGATGAATTTTTTTTTCCTTGATTGCCTCACTCATTTTACCATGGGCTGAAAGAAAGATATAAGATCGATTAAAAACTAAAACTAAAGTATTTGTTAAAATTAGTTTAATGTGGCTCAGAGTAAATGCATACTAAAAAGTGAATATTTATGTAAGTGTATATAACACATTTACCGCACCACCACCACAAAATGAAATTTTTTTTTCAATTTGGCATAATTTTCAGGAAAATTATGCTTCTAAAATTAAAATAAAAATAAAATCAAATATTTACCAACTACATCCCTACAATGTATATATTTTTAAATCAATGAGACTTTTACTTCAGTTTTTACAGATTCTCAAATTAACACTAACAGAAAGCTGCGAAACACTGCAGAATTCAGACGTGAACAACTGCATTGCTTAGCTAGATTTAAAATCATCCGAGAGTTCACACGTGGAACCTACCATCCACCGCATGGAGGTTAATTTACCGACGTCAAAAATCAAGTTGATATTTCGGTGTCGTCAAACGAATTTATAATATTTATTGGCTATAATTATTTAAAAAATTTACTTTTTTTCTTTCAATTTGGGCACCAAAATCTAGCATTGTGTTTAAATGGCCCGGAAAAAATGGGTTAAACTAATGTTGGGTGCATTTTGAAATTGCTCCCTTAGCAATCAAATAGTCCCCCGTGGCGTGTGATCTTCACGTTGGGATTGCTCTTAATGATTAATGAGGAGTATTTTGCTCTCTCATGATTATTTATTACCAAAAACGACAGGACATTCGTTTGGACAACAGAAATAAATGATTACAATTTGTAGAGAATATAAACTTATTTGATAGAATTTAAAACGACTGATAATGTTACCTTTATATCTCTTCCTTAAGGCATATCTTACAAATGTATATTATTTATTATTGTTGTTTTAAACTACTTGGATAATAATTTGCATCCAGTTAGTGGAACGTGGTGAGTTAATCATGTTCTTTTGTGGTTACAGCAGATTGTACTAGTGAGTATTTTTAATCCAATGTAAGGCTGATACTTTTTTTGAGTATGATTGATATCCTAAATATTTATAGTCAAATTGTTGAACTCGAAATGTGCATAGCTTTTAGTTTAGTGAAAAATATGAAATATTTTCTCTGTAAGTTTAAATTATAAGTACTTCGATAAGATTATATTTTAAAAGTAAACTATATAAAAATATTTATAACATTTTGTCAAATACAAACAGTAGAAGTATTATTACAATTTAAAAAAATTGACAAAGGACAAAACATTGCGGGAATTAAAGAATAGTTTTATTAACTGAGGTATAATTTAAATAATTTCAGCTGCAAAAATGAATTGGATTTGTTTAATTTTAATTTTAATAAAACAAAAAATGTATTGTTCTCAGCAACTAAAAATTTTAAATAAATAAAAAATATTTAATGATAAAAATAAGGAAAATATTTGAGGCACATGAACAAATATTAAAAATATTATAGAATTTTCTTTGCTTTTAATCCTTAAAACTTTTCTTGTTTATATGACAAATTTTGGATTTTTATGATATTTTTTCACTATAAGAACGTATTTTCTTTGTTTAACCACTTGATTTGAGAAAATTCAACCAAGAAATTTACATTGTAAAGGAAAAATACCTTCATTGCATATTAAATGTATATTTAAATGCTGTAATTTATGAGCGATTGAACTGCATACGAATTGTTTCAGTAAAATGTTTTAATTTAAACTTATACACCAAAAAGAACTAACGAAATTTAATATTTTTATGAAATGATATTTTTAACTAAAGCCAATTTTACTTTATGCAAATTATTTGCATTTTGAAGAAATCTATAAAAGGGGGACTCATAAGCAATTGAGATAACGGTTACCTTGCTACTCTATGCATTGAAAATCTTCAAGTCAAGTCAAATTACTTCAAGTGTTGAAATCACGGCTTTGGATATTTGTACAATTTTATCATTATAGAGATTTCCATTAAAGATAAATTCGTCAAAAGCTTGTAAGCTTCATATGATGGACATGTAGTTAAAAATAGTTTTCGGGTTGAGCTCCTTCTCAAGGTAGTTCCAACATGATTTGTAAGATCTGGTGCTCTCTGTTTTTATAGTCATTCACCAGAAGTGTTGGGTTCTTAGTCTACAAATAGTCCTGGTAATAATCCTGTCTGCATTGATAATAAATAATTACTGTTCCATTTTTTCTTTCTATTTGTATCTAGCAATTGCATTACTGTCTCTTAAAGTAACGGTGCTGGTAGTATCCGAGTTAAGATCTCTCGCCTCTTTTCTGCTTTCGCATTCTTTTCAATGCCAACATGTGCAGGTACCGACTAGAAAGTACAGTTTTTTCTCAGGTAGAAAATTCCCTCTAGATAATGAGGGATATCTTGTTTGAGCCTGGAGTCTTTATTCCCTATAACATCCAGAGCAACTCTAGAGTCGCAAAAAAGTATATTGTGGTATTATGCTGACTGATATATTGCTATATATAACGTAACAGGAATTTACTAATAATTTAGAAATATTTACTATTCATTTAAGGGTTTTTAAAGATAAAATTTTTCTTAATGGCATGAAATTTTCTGAATAGACTTATAACATTCAGATTTATTTAGTTGTAAAAATATTTCGTTAATTTAATTTTAAAAGGATAAATTATCCGATTTTATTACAAATGAATAAAACTTGAATATATCTCAATTTAAAACTGTATATATATATATATATATGTATATATATATATATATATATATATATATATATATATATATATATATATATATATATATATATATATATATATATATATATATATATATATATATAAATATATATATATATATATATATATATATATATATATATATATATATATATATATATATATATATATATATATATATATATATATATATATATATATATATATATATATATATATATATATATATATATATATATATATATATATATATATATTCTAAGGAACTACATCAACATAAGAAAAATAATTTTATGAAAGTAATTACTTATCTAAGAATCATATTCAGTATTTTAACAAGATAAATATAGTTCCAGAATACATTAATATAGTCATTCAAGTACAATATTTAAATTTACTGGCTTGTTTTTGAAGAAAATTTCACATTTATAGAAATCAGGTTTTGCTTTCCTGTGAAATGCAAAATACATAGCTTCTGATCGTTATGCTTCCTATTTTCATAACTCTTAACATAGTTTTCAGAAATGTTTTTGTTGATTTGAATATTAATATTTTCGTGATTTTACAACACATTGAAATAGTTTAATTTAATATTCTATTTTTGAAACAAGGTGATTTGTATTACAATGATTTCTAACACAATTTTTTATTTTTTCTGAAGAGAAATTATTTTTGTTTCTTAAGCTTTCATTTTTCTTAAACTTGACCATTAATTGATTAACACTTATTTGTATTGATATTAAAGCACCAATAATTGGTTTGAAATTAAAGCAATGATTTTGAAACAATTATCATTTAATTAAAGTGTTAACAATAGAATAATGCCAAATAAGGTAGGTTAAAACATTTGTTATTTGTTGTTCAAATGAAAAAGAAAATTAGCAGGAAATCCTTAAATAAACCACATCATGTTGATTTCATTATAATGTGTTCATATTTGTCAATAATATATAAAATGTAAAAATGTATTCAAAAGAAAAAGTTTAGTTATTGAGATTCAAAAATAATAGATATTTGATAGAAATTAAAATTCATATCTTTCTGAGTAGTTGGTAATTATCTTAAAATATTGGAAAGACAAGTTATACAGTGTAAGTCAAACCATACACTTGCAATTTTTTCTTAAATCTCTACTTAAATACTTATAGAAAAATGTAGAATATGCGTTTACATTAAATTTTTCAAAAAATGGAAATAAATTATATGCTGATTACCACTTAATGCAATTATTATTAGAAAGAATTTTCTAAAAGTTATTTTTATACTCTAAAAAATAATTTGTATACAATTGTATTGGAGATTAAAAGAAACTCTCACTCTCCCTCTGGATTATTTCACTCTATAAAAATATAAATGCAAACGAATAGTGCTTTTAAAAATATAAAAAAACTATTCTTACTTAAAATAAAATTATGTTCTAAACATAAATTATCTCTAAAGATTTCATTGACGACAGCTGTATTCGAGAAAACTAACAATCTTTAAAATGTTTGACTTCCACTGTATTATTTATGGTGTAATGAACATTAAGAAGGAAAACTACTGTTAAGGAATAGTTCGATTACAAAAGACAAATGATCTCTGTTGATGACATATCTTGGCAGGGATTTCAATACGAATGTTTCTGTAAATTTTCTTCCCTTTCGCTAAGAAAAAATTAATAACAAATATATTCTCTAGTACATATTGAGGAAAGTATATTTCATATGATCTCTACTTTTATTTTATGTAGTAGTATATCTAGTTAATGTTTAATATATTCTAATTCTGAATATCTGTCTTTTATATGAAGTTTCTAATTTCCTAAGATAAATAGATGCATATTTTTAATTTAATTTCCATGTGTTCGAATAATATATATCTTATCATTTCTTATTTTTGTATTTAACTAGAAATTGTATTTTAAAACAGTTGTGTTAAAATATAAGCAATTTTGTCTTTTTTAAAAAAAAAAATGTTTGCTACTTTATTTTTGATTTTATGAAATATGACATCTTTCATGCTAAATTAAAATTTATCAATTTGATTAAATGCTATCATCTATGAACAAATTAGTAAAAATATTAAATGCAATTTTTCAATATTTAACTGTATTATTGATTTGTTGTAAAATGTAGAGGATTATAAGTTTTAATTAAAATTCAATTTAATGCACATTATTAATTTACTTTCCTCTAAACATTGTAGATTAAAACCACGAGTAATGAAATAAAAAGGAATTAATAAATTAAGAGATAAAAAAATAGGTAATTACTTTCTTTAGCTTCTTGCTGTTCAAGCTAAGTTTGGATGCAATTTCGTCGTTTTTAGTTAAATTTATAATACTTCTTATTTTCAATAGAATATACAATTTGATCATTAGATATGAAACAATATAACTATTGCATTGTACTGTTACGGAAAGTTTTTTATATTAAATATTATTAATAAATAATTAAAAGAGTATCGGAGATAAATAATATAGAATAATAAAAATCTCAGCTGTTGTAAAGGCGAAATAAATACATTGAAGATCAATACTATGTCTTTAATTAATGAATAAGATGGAAACGCACAGAAATAAGATGGAAGAACCAAAATTTTGACTATTATTTCAGATAGTTCCTATTTAATATCGGCAAACAGTGTTTCAGAGTAATATGCTGCAAAATTATGATGTAAATAAAAAAAATTTATTTATACATTTGACTAATTTTATAAGTTTGTAACAGAAGCTTAGTATATTTTATAAGTTTAAGTCGTAAGAGCGAAATGTTGTTTATAACGCATAAAATTCAAGTACATATAAAGGAGACTTATTTTACTCTAATTTTATTATTTAAATATACGAAGATAAAATTATTATTCCAATTATTTTTTAAAAAATGATAAATATTTTTAACTATTTATTGTACTTTAGTTTTACAAAATATAATAAAATTAACAATGAAACATAAATATGTCTAGAATCTGGTTTAAATTTTTTATTATTATGAATTCTTATGAATAACAACAATTATTATCAATTTTATAACGAATAAAAAACTACACATTAGCTTAGGAGATCTCACTCTTTCTTTTTCACTCTCAGATACAATGAATGTTAATTTCAAATGTTTACATTAAAGCAAAATGCGACAGCCTGTGTCATTAACAATAATCTAAAGTAAACATTTATCTATTGTAACATTATTGCACATTTGATAAAATATTCTAGTTATTAAAAAAATATATTTAAATTAAGCCTGTGCAAAAAAAAATGAATTTTGTCATCAGAGAACTGTAATTAATGTAGAGTGAAAAATACTATAATACGTAAAATAAAATCATGAAACTTAGTTGAAGCAATGATTACATAATTATTTTGAATCATTTTATCTAAAAACCAATTTATTTGCATTTGAATAGTAAATATGTCAAGCAGCATTTTATTAAATTTAGAAATCTAATGTGTCATAGAAAATTGATTCATACCTTTCACTATAAATAATTTCATTATTCTAATTTTAAAAATATTTTATGTTTGTTAAATTATAGTCTTTAATACATTTTAATTAAATCTAACTAAATAAACTCATTTTTAATTAATATATTTGGCTCTTATATAAAATTAAATTAAAATTTTTCAACAATCATACATCTTTCTAAAAAGGTAATTATGTACTTAATGAAACATGAAAAATAGGACGTTAAGAGACTAAATAAATAAATATATAAAAATGTAATATGTTATTTAAAAAAATAAAGAATCTAAAACATGTAAAGAAAATGTGAAAAAAGAAAACTCTCTAATTACACTAATATCGTATTCAATTTAAAACTTTTTTATATTAATTTTCACTTTAATAACTATCTAATTTTATTATTCTATAAAATATAATTTTAATAAAATTGTCCTCTGCGTATTGTTACCAATGTAAAAATTAAATTTGAAAACGCATATTTTAATCTTTTCTAGTTTTAATATTTCTTGTTTTAATGCTAACAGAGAGAAAAGTCTTTGACTTTAAAAACAATTAAGCAGTATTATATTTGCACAGATATTAATAATATAATATTTGCAAAAATATTAATAATTTAAGCAGAAAATATAGTTAAAGTACATATTAGGAGTTGCTCATGTTAATGTTGAAAATTAAAATGTAAAATGTTTTCAAATAACAAGAGTTATAATTAATTTAAAAAATATAACTATTTTTGAAATTTCTAAAATTGATTATCAACTATTTGTATAAATTTTTCCCATATTCGTGCTGGCTTCGTGATTTGAGGAAATTCATATTCGTGATTTGAGGAAATTTTGAGTTGGTGTTATAAGCATGATATCTTATGAATAACAGCCTAATGTCTGGTAGGTAAATAACAGAAAAAAGAGTGCTGTAAATACTATATTTCTAAAATTGCGAAGTGTTATTTCAATCTAAAAGGAGTTTTCATTGATATTGGGTCTGTTTTTTTGCATGTCTCAATAAAAAAATACCCACTAAACTATGACTTCAGCTCCATTTTGGATCAAATCCGAGAAATTTCACTTCCAAGAAAATAGTCTTCTCACTCAGACAGTAATATATTTTTATTTTTAATGTCATTTTTTCCACTTTTGTTTCTCAGATAGGAACATAAAACATTTCCATGTTCTTATCAGTGCATAGGTCCTTTGATAAGAAAGTAGAACCTAGTACTATTTTGATAAAAAGCGAAAACAATTAAAAGTTGCTAATTTTATATTATTACTAATGTAAAATGTGTTATTCTTTTGTTAAATCTATGGTTGACATCTTATATTTTGTCCCTGTAATCATTTATTTTGAGTTATACACACACACACACACACACACACACACACACACACACATATATATATATATATATATATATATATATATATATATATATATATATATATATATATATATATATATATTTAATTATTACTTTTAATAAATTAGTTTTAATAAATATATATAAATTCATATAAGAAACATTGAAATTATTAATATATTTATGGAAGTGTAATATTATTTTATTATTTTAGCATGCAGATTTAAGACATGTTTCAATTGTATATCCTGTTATCGCAAAACATCAGAATGTTACAAGATACTTTTAGTAGCTTTCGTACTAGTATTGCTAAAATATAAATAAAGCATCTATAAACTTCCTAGATTTACTTGCAGTTGCTTATACTTGTTTTGAGCACAATAGAAATAATATAAAATTTCGAATAAGCAATGAAACACATAAATTTGAATGACAAAGTTAGGAGGGTGCATCATAAAACCGGATTTATTTCACATTTTACTTGTTTTTGAAAAGCAGAATATGAGATTTTGGGAGAAAGCTTTGCACATCTTTTGCGGAACATCGTTATTGAAAGGTAGAAAATAGTTTTATACATAAAATATCAGTATATTTATTTACCATGACTTGTAGCATCCAGCTTGAAATAAAATTTATTCTGAATTTAAATATTGCGTATCTATAAAAAATAAGCAACAAAATAATTTTCAGTTTATTACAAAGTATACTTTGTTACATTCATTTAAAAATGTGAAACCTGTAGAATTCTGTTTGTGATTAGTAAATGTAATTAGTAGCTGTAATTCATTAGTTATGCATTGCTTTATTTTTAATATTGAGTAAACATGGTATTTGTATATATATGATGTTTTTTCAAACATCTAAAGAAGGTAAAGAATAAAAATATACATATATACATATTTTAACTACCATAAAAAATTTAAACAAATGATCTAAAGCTAATATGAATGGGGTTCATATTTTTAAATTTGATCCTAAATGTTTTTAAACTTGAAATTTCAATGTCTAATAAATTAAGTTTTCAATGCGGTAAAATAGTTATTTCCTTCATACAATTCTAAATTCTTATTTCCAAATTGCTCAGACAATAAGTAAATTTATTATCTATAAGAATCACAAAAATCTTTCAAACGTACATTATTTTTTAAATAAAGTTTTCAAATGTATCACAAAGCCATGATGCTAATTTTTTGTAAATAATTTACGTGATTCATGGTGAAAATTAAACACATGTAATTTTGATTATTACTCATTCTAATTAAAATCTTTTGTGCATTGAAGTCATAAATAATGAACATTAATTAACAGTCATTATAATCTAGGACAGTTGCATTTCAAGAAGAGTTAACACTAACTAATGTAAAAAAAAATATTTCTAAGCGTAATAATATTCATTATCCGAATTATAATTTTGATAAAAATTAAACCTTAATTGTTGTGAATGCATGTATTTTGTAAGAATATTTTTAGGGACATATGCTTTTGTTTCAATTAATCACAGTACAATCAGTTTAAATAGTCTTTGTATCAGACTTTTAAGCGCACAATTAAACTGAATTTTTTTATCTTTTTACTTCTGTAATATATAATGTAACACAATTAAAATTGAAACATTTCAATTAGTCTTTTTAATGTGTCAGCTGAATATTTTTAAATTATTGTTCATTATATAATTTTAACTTAAAATTAAAACATTTTTTTATTTAATAAAATGTCACATCTATATTAGTATTTATTTTCAATAAAATTCTTGTGATACTTCATTTGTAATTGACGTTATAGAATGTTGTTTTTATAAAAATTTATAACAATTTATATTTTAAAATCAGTAATCTTTTTAAGTTAAATTTTTTATTTTTAAAAATGAGATTACATTTTGATGGAAAAAAAACTATTCAAATGTAAATAATATTTTTACTGCAGTATTCAATTATAGTTATCAGTAACAAGTTATGAAGAATTTAAATCCTAACTTAACTAATAACAAAAAATTAAATCATCTATTTCCATCTATTTTGTTTCTTTATTTCAAGCTTCTTTTAAGGCTGAAATCTCAAGAAACATTTACGAGTCAAATATTAAAAATATCAATCAAACAATTATTTTCAACATATCTATGATGTTTTAATTTTACAATATATTAATCAAAACGTAGTTATGCTTATAGTAAGCAGAATTATATGCTACAATATATTAGATACTTCCGCAGTTATTATAATCGTTCCAAATTGTTACCCAATCTTTCTATATTGTGATATTAATCTACCTTCTGTAGTGGAAATTGGAGATTCTTTTGAATCGTTCTTTGTGATAACTCTTTATCTAACACATAACTGAAGCAAATGATATAAAGTAACATATTTAATTATTCTGCAGATACAATTTTCACACATTAAAGGATTATGTTAAATGAATTACATTGCAATGTTTTGATTGAACCTCTATAGTTATTCTATACTTAAAATTATATTTCATGTTTGAAAAAATTAGCAATATTTAATAAACAATTGTATATAATAATCAAATGTTTTAACATGAATGCTTCTTTTTTCCAAAAAAACCTTTTAACTTCATAAAACGAGAAACTTAAAAAAACGATAGTTAAAAATTAATTTTTATATTATTTTTTATATTACTATATTATTAACGGATTTTTTTTGGTATTAATTCTTATGATAAAATTTTTTCTGAATATATGCAGGTATATCTTTTTACAATTTCGCAATTAAAACTGAATATAAATTTAAAGGTGGAGCTAATTAGCGTGGCAAGTGCAACATCCAAATAATTAAAGAATATAAAATATCTTATGTTACTTTTGTTTTTTTTTCATCAAGTTGTCTTCATTTTCAAACAGGACATCTTCCAATCTAATAGAGCTGAAAGAAAGTAAGTGTTTTGAATCAACTCTTTAATAGATTTTTTCAAGTTTCATAATTCAAACTACCTAAGTTGTTTGATGTAGTCATAAACTTATAAAAGTAGAGTATCAATTGTGTTGCATTTTCCTGAAATATTTAATTTTAAGGTATGTGTTTTTGCAATAGAAAAAACTTCTGGAATTAAAGTAAACATTCAGTTTGAAGCTTCTTTGAATGGTTCATGACTTATCTCTTTTGAGTTAATTTAAATAAATTAGTCAGATTGCTCTCAAGCTATGAATTACAAAATATATTATCGTATAATGAATTGCAATTTTTAGTTTCACTTCAGTTTAATATACTTTCTTTAACAAAAGATTCTGCGATGGGTCTTGAGAATTCTTTTATTTGCCACAGTTGATGGAGTGGCTTATTTAAAAAAAAACCTCAGAAAATGAAGTATCGACAGATGTTCAAATACCATAGAACAACTTTTAGTTGTTACCTAAGTCATTGTGAGATAAAAAAAAATAGATTATAATTAGTTAAATTAAAAAATAATATGCTGTGATGATTTTCTAATATCTACATTTCTTATTGAAAAAATTGACCAGTAGAAGATAACTCAAAATATTATTTATTATAATAAATACCAAAACACTCTTCTTATTTACAGTGTACTATACTACAAAATTTTTAAATATTTAATTTAATAATGAAGTAAAATTACCAGAAAATTTAATAATTGCGTTTTTTAATTAAGGATGACTTTTCATGATCAAAGCTTATATGGTAATTAATCTAAATGGAATAATTTATAAAATTCAAAAAATTTTACTGAAAGGACGTATTGAATTCATCAAAAGAAGAAACTTAATGGACAAGGTTTTGTTTAGATTTACAAATAACATAAGGAATATCCTAGATGTGTTGTTTTTGTTATTAATACTTCCTGATCTAGCAACCGCTAGATCTGATCCATGCATTCTGGCAAAGTCAATCACTAGAAGTGGAGATGATATTATGTCCTTCAAACGAGACATAAAAAAACATGACGGAGGGAACAGCATCTTTTAATGCGAAAGACCGAAGCACCCGAAAGGAGAAGTCAGACGTGGCACCTTTCTCTGTGTATCGTATTTTAGCATAATGAAATGACCTTTACGCCTTGAGTGACACTAACAGGAGTATAAACTTTCGACGTACATCGCCGATTCTTCCCAAGTGTACCCTCTGCAACGAAGATATATTATAAATAATGTTAAGACTTTTGAAAACATATCAGGGATAAGTTGGGATAAACAATGCAGTTATCATAAAGGCGCTGTTCATAAAATTATTATAAGTAATTCGATGAAAGTTTACTATACCACACACGAGCAGATCTGTAATATTATTACTTATATGCTCAGAACAACTGTTGATACCAAAGATTCAAGAGAGAATTTATTTATTAATCAATTAAATAAGTAAAAAAAACGTGATTACAAAATATATTTTCAAATTTAATATGTTTTTATAATATATTTTAAAAATTTTAAAAACACTTTAAACCGACGACGCAATTTTTACAGGTGACAAATACAATCGAAATTCAGAAATAAATATTTACGCGACTAATAAAATTCTCATATTTCTTTAAGTATTTCATTAAATTCCATAAAGTTTATTCAATTTAAAATATTGGGTCTTATATGTTTTTTTTTAATTTTATAATGAATCGTTATTAAAATGATTTTGTAAATTTAACGTGTTCTAACAATATAAAAATTTGACGCATTTTATTGTCTACGCATAATTGCATATGCAGTAAATTTTTAGGGATAAAATAGAGATGATTTTTTTGTCTTTCAATGAATAGTCTTATCACAAATATCCTTTACAAGTCTTTCACAATTCTTACACATTAAAATTCAGAAGTTACAGGTTGCTAAATTATCATGTTAATATATAATGCTTTTAATAAGTTTCTGAAAGAATAAACTTAAATGATAAGAGCAAAATTCTGGTACAAAAACAGGTAAAAGATTTATGATAATCAAAAGGGAATATATTTGAGTTCTTATAAAAATCTCTCAATACAAAACTACCATTTATACAACCATTTCCATTAGATTATCAACTTTATTTCATATTAATCATTCCGACTGCAGCCATTAAGATGTTCAACTTTAAATGTTTAACTTCTATATTTTTTCATTTAAAATGTCTGATTTTACCATATAATCAATCATTCTGAATATTATGATACTTCATAAGATGAAATGTTATTATTATTTAGGTCTGTGACACTATCACGCTTTTTAGAGATTGCAATTGCATACTGTTTTATTGCTTGTTAAAATGTTACCCATTAGATGTTATATAAGGAGATTTCACTTTTAACGCATGCAATTACACTGCATTGTATTGCATATGGTTCACTTACATTAATTCAAACTGAACTTTTATGTGCCATAAAATATCTATATAAGTGTATACACAATAATGCGTAAAAACATGGGTTTCGGTATTGCTATGATGAATCAATTATGCATCGATTCTAAGAATTTTGTCTAGATATAAGACACTTAAATTCTCCTCTCATCTTACTTTTTATTGTGATAGATATACGGTCACTTGTAACTGAAAAGAATTAATGATATCAAACTATCGTTTTATGTTTTCATTTTTTTAACTTTATATATATATATATATATATATATATATATATATATATATATATATATATATATATATATATATATATATATATATATATATATATATATATATATATATATATATATATATATATATATATATATATATATATATATATATATATATATATATATATATATATATATATATATATATATATATATATATATATATATATATATATTGGGTTGGCAACTAAGTAATTGCGGATTTTTTTAGAAAATCAAAGACAATTTTTGCATGGAACTAAATAAATTTATTCTGTAATGTATTGCCCATTTCGATCAATGACCTTTTTTCCATCTTTTAGTCAAAATCATAATCTCACGTTCATAAAACTTCTGGTTTTTATTAGCAAAACAAATTAATCAGGAACGATTTGACATCATCATTATTATTGAAATTTTTCCATTCGAGGAATTTTGTAAAGATCGAAACAAAAAGTAATCAGATGGTGCAAGGTCAGGATTATATGGTGAGTGTGAAAAACATCCCAACTAAGCTCCAATAACTTTTGCCGAGTGACCAAAGATGTGTGTATCCTTGGATTGTCATGATGGGATACAACACCTTTTCGATTTGTCCATTCGGGCCACTTTTCTTCAACTGCATTGTTTAATTTCGATTGCTTTTCAATGAAGACGTTACAATTGATCGTTCGGTTGGGTGGTAAGAGTTCAAAGTAGACAATTCCTTTGTAATCCCACCAAACTGATAACAAAACCTTCTTTTGATGAATATCAGCTTTTGATGTTGTTTGAGTTGGTTTACCTGGCCTGCTCCACGATCTTTTCCCTCTTGATATTGTTGTAAACAACCCATTTTTTATAGCAAGTTATCAGTCGTTTTAAAAATGGATCATTTTCATTACATTTCTTTAGCAAATCGCAGCTATTAATGCGTTGCGTTGAATGCGTTTCTTTCAATTCGTGAGGAACCCATGCATCGAGTTTTTGAACATAGCCAAAGTGTTTTAAGTGATTTTCAATGCATATATGTGATACATGAAGCTTCTCTGCAATCTCTCGTGTTGTACTGTGACGATCCGAATCAATTATTGCTCTGATTAGGTCGTCATCAACTTCAACTGGACGACCAGAGCGTTTTTCATCTTTGAGTGAAAAATCACCACAACGAAATTTGGCAAACCAATTTTGACACTGCCGTTCTTTTAAGGCTTCGCCACCATAAACAGCACATAACTTTTTATGAGCTTGCGTTGCGTTTTTCCCTTTGCGGAAATAAAAAAGCAAAATATGACGAAAATTTTCCTTTTGATTTGTCATTTTTCAACGAACGTCAAACGAAAACTACACAACCGATCAAAAAACTTTTTTACTGATTGACAGCTGAATGACCAACTATTAAATAACAAAATGTGTTTTACATTTGTACTACGTCTACAAACCTAAAAATTCAACTGAAGCCATCTATGAGTTAAATCTGCAATTACTTAGTTGCCAACCCTATATATATATATATATATATATATATATATATATATATATATATATATATATATATATATATATATATATATATATATATATATATATATATATATATATATATATATATATATATATATATATATATATATATATATATATATTAAATGCCGAGCACATATGATGAATGGCGAACATGAAATAGACATGGTTCTCCAAATTTTTTATGTGCTTTTTATTTCTGTTTGGCTACATTTATTTTCTAAAACCATGATTGTATAAAAGGAAAATATTACCTTTTGCGTTTGATAAATGCTTTTTTGCATTGCCTTTGAATTTAAATTAATTTTTTGATGGGAATATGACTGTAAAATTGAACAACTGCATAGAAATTTATAGAATAACTAAAATATTCAAACTTTCTCAACTCATTTAAATTGAATATGTTATCAATGTAAATAAGCTAAGATAGAATGTTTTAGAAACAAATTGAAAATTAGATAATGATTGTGCCTAACTCCAGCTGGTTAATCAGTAAACAAGATGAGTTCCATGAGATCGCCATCTTTAGGATCGAAAGGAAAGTAGTACAATTACTGTTCAGTATCTGATGTACAGAACCCTAAGATACACGAGTCTAGAAAATTTATCTTTAATAATTTTATTTAAAGTCGAAGCAGAAAATCTTCAATTTCATCTACTATTTAGAGGTACGATTTCACTTGAAAAACGTTGATATCACAGCATATTTTATAGACCTCGGACAGCGTTAGGGCACACAATGGATCTCAGTTGTTTTGAATGTATAATGAGTTACTTTCTGGCAACGAGAGCGATGTTTTCTAGGTCAGCCTACCTCAGATGCAAATAAAACAACACATTTTTTGATTCAATGAATTTAAAAAGCAAAATTTAAATGTTATATTTTAAATTAAGTTTCTTCAAATTTTGTTTCCAGTGTTGAAACATCACACACTCGAGCACATACTGAGAACTAAGTTTAGTATTCCAAGTTTATTAGGCAATTTTATTGTTGTTTGTAAAGTCTTCCTTTTAAAATATTATGATTTTATAGAAAGTATGTATATTAATGAAAATGTATATTAAATTTGCTTGTACCTAAAATGAAAAACATAGTAATTCAATAGCTTGTAAATAAAAATATATTTAACTTGATAGTTTTTTCAGTAGTTTAGTTAGGAATTAATGTTTTCAAAAGCAACAATCACCAGCTAAAATGAATATTTTCCTCAATTTAGGCTTAAGTTTTTTCTTTCACAGTTTTATCTAGATTAATTTTAATGGTTTGTTAAGTGTTGGATGAAACATTATTTTTTGAGTTAACGTATTTTTATAATTTTAGTGAAACATTAAAATAACAGCGGAATTATTTTATGCATTCTTGCTTCAAGTAATAAATATTATTGAAACATTTTTATTTAAATTAAGTTATTTTTATTTTTTTCTTGCAGCTGTAAGCCCATAAAGAAGGACATTAGTTTTTATGTATGCAATTACAAATAACTAGTTAATGATATTAATCGAATCTTTTTCAATTTAGAAGGAAATTAAAGTGGAGAGGAGAATGATTTTATTGCTTGTCATTTACGATAAGTGCTTTTCAAAATTAATGTTTGCAGTTTGCTTTGAAACGAGTGAAATAATTTGTTATTAATAATAATTGTTCTTTTGATGTGCTTAATAAAATTTTCATTAACTATTTTACGTCCCCTAAAAATTAAAATAAATTCTCAAAAATGAATGTTTTTCATATTATAGCAATTTTCTTGATTTTTAATGTGTAGAATTATTAGTCCACTTATAAAGTTTTTGAAATGGAAATTATTTTTCACAACGACTTCATTAAGATCATTAGAAACTGTGTTTACAATAAATATCAAATAAATTTAATATATCATAATAATAAAAGATGCTAGTGTTAAGTGAATAATAGCTAGATTATTTATCCCTCATATGGGTTTTCTGTCTTAAATTATAATAAATGGGAAATGGTTGTACGAATTTCATGAATGATTTTAAATATTGTGTAAGCAGCAAATTTACTCTTAATACCTATGATAGGAACTTTTTATGCAGAAAAATAATGTCTTATAATTATGGTAATTACATTATAATACTTTATACGAAGAAAATTAATCAGTATTTCAAGAAATATATTTTTAGAAAACATTAATTGTAAATAACAGATGCTTAGAAACAATAAATGATTATGTATGTAATATTAATGGCAGCATATAAAATCTTTTCAAAATTATGCCTCATTTATTAAATAATATTCAACTTTTAGAATTAATTGTACTTATTGAAAATAATAATAAATTATAAGTTTTTGCGCATTTTCTTTGTACCAGTTTTAATTAAAATTTTAATTACTTAAAATTTTATTACTAGATAAGATTCAAATATGATAATAATAAGATTTATTTTAAAGAAACACAACTAAATATATTTAACTACTTTAGTCATTCCTCTAAGTTATTTATCTGTAAAATGTCTTATACGTCTGAGAAAATTCATAATTCACTAAGCAAGAGTAAGCAAATAGATGCAGAATATAAACATTTTAATAAAACCACCAATACATTTTATAACATTGTAAAATCATATGAATGTAATTTCTTTTGGAGAATAATGTTTTATGTTGAAAGAAAGAAATAATTTCATATTATATACACTTGCAATTAATGGATTTTATTAAAATTTTACTTTTAACATCCCATATTGTAGCTAGCTTAGAAATAAATGGAAATATGAGTCATTATACTTTTACTGAAACATGCATCAACTTGATATATAATTTTTCCTCAAATATATTTTAGTTATTCATTAGATATATTATAGATCATGTATATTTATAAATACAGGTTTCATCATAAAATTTTTAAAATTGTATTAATTGATAGAAATTTACCTTAAAGTCAACTTAAAAAAATGCGAATAATGTGAAGTTCTAGAATATTTAAAAAAATTTTTTTTCAATGCATATGTACATTAATACATTTTTTAGTGTTTCACAATAATGATTTATGAATACTTTATTTTATGATATAATGAAATTAAATTAAATTAATAATAAGAACTTAAATATTCATTAATTCAAACACTCATTTAAATAATGAATTTAACAAATAAATAAAAATAACTACATTACAATAGACATGAATAGTAATGTAGTTTAATGAAATAGATGAATAGTTTAAAGTAATAGATACGTTTATCAATATTTCTAATGAATAATTTTAAATAGTTCATAACGCTGAATTAAAATCACAATGCTCCAATTCTAAGTAAACAATATCAAATATTTATACATAACTTCATTCATTTATAACCAAAACTATAACCGATTTATATACTGACATTTACTGTGACATTTTGATTGACTTAATTCCTTTTGCTATAAAAAATTGCTTTGTGTTTAAATAAAAAATCATTATCTTAATTCTACGATTGTTAAATACTAAGAAGGTTTCCTCAAAGTACTTAGAACTTTTTTGTCTAATAGTAAATTTTAAAATGCATAAATTATTATATTTCTTATCTCTCTTGACAGTAAATTATATTTATTAAAAGATAAAAACTATGCATAAGCTAATTCATCTAAATACAAGTTAACTTTAATAATTATAAGTATTTCTCCGAATACTAATAGACAGTAAATTTAACAGTGTTTTGCTAACTTTTGCTCGCATTGGAATTGTTAATCATATTTTAAAATTAAAGTTAATATCAATTCAAAAATTATTCCAAAAGTGAAACTTGTTTCTGAAAATAAAACAAAATATGATATTTATTTATACTGAGTTTCCAAATAAATAACGTGATGTTTGTAATTAATTCACACAGATTTTTATAAACTAATGATTAAATTATTATTAATTTATTTCATGAAGATAATAGCTATAATTTTAATAATTGGTTGCTATTAACAAAATAATGTGAAAATAAATTCTAAAATTCTTAAAATGTGATAAACAGAAATCAAAAATTAATAATAAAATGCTGTTATAACAAAAAAAATATACAAAACATTTTGATAAATAATCATTTGTAACTAATATATTTTATTAACAATTTGGTAATTGTAAAGTTAATTTTGAATATTTCAATATGTTTTATTACAAAAAATTTAATAAAAATTATTAACTGCTTACAAATAACTTTCATTAATAAAATTATTATTATCAGCATTTTAAAATTATAATTTTTACTAATTACATTGAATCTTCATTAATTTTTTTTACCTTTTTTGTTGTTGTATGTATCCATTAATGCAACTCTTGTTAATACGTAGGGCACGAGCAGACTGAAAAGGGGATATGACATTGTCCAAGAGAAAATATTTAGTTGAAAATTGTTAGCTAACTGAAAGGAAAACACAAACATATAAAATAAAATTAATAAAATAAAATAAAATTAACTTATTAAATTAAATACAAATAATAACTAAACCAAAACTTATTTCATCTAAACTTACTAAAATAAAAACAATTTCAATATTTCTTAGTGACTTCTTTGGGCCTGTCTTGCACAGCAAAATTTTACGAAAGAAGGTTTAATATTAGCAACAGACACTCTCAATTATTATTCTACATTTAGCTGAGTTCTATATTTTGTCTCCAAAGAAGCCATTGCAGAAAATCAAATTTCACAAAGGTAAGTAGTTAAAAATAATAATAGAATGCGTAATGATCTTGTTTTTAGTACAGAAAACTCATCATCTATTCATTCTCAAAAATCAAAGAATGATTTATTGCTAAATAGAGTCTTTTTGGTCCGCTACTTGTGAAGTATATGAGTTTCTTCCTTCCAAATTGACTGACTTTCACACAGGAGTGTAAATATAGGATTTCCTAACACACTCATAACATGCTATCAGTTTGTTATCAGCCAGAAAATACCTATTAAAATCCTTTCTTACCATAACTGAATGATTTTCACTGGTTATAGAAACAAATTTTATGCATTATTCTTCAGAATTTTAAGTTTTATCATAATCGTACGCATTTGGAAAAATTGTTAAATATTTCTACTTTAAGTTTCTGTACTACAATTTCAATTTTCTGTAAAAAGAAATAATTTTATCACTTATATCGATACATATGTATTTTATCCTTGTTGTTGAAAATTCATGTTATTTAATTTCACGAGTATATCTAACAAGTAGCTGAATTTCATTACAAAAAAAAAAAAAAAAAAAATTCCCAAAATTTAGTCTGTGTTTCTGTTTAAAGAAAATGGGGATTCTTCCTCTTAATTACTAAACATCTTGCAATTATCCCCTTATTTAATAACCAGCTTTCTTCCCAATAAATAGTAACTCTAAATGTATTGCAGCCATGTCTTTACAAAGTTCAGAAAAGATTCTTGATTTGAGGGGTTTCATTATATAATTCCCTACGGTTACCACAATTGGTAACACATAATTCGCACCAGAACTCATTTCTCTTGAAACAAGAGTTTCTCTGTGCATCATGCATTGGTGTCCAAATGCAATGTGGCAATTTTTGCATTACGCAATTTTTCCCTACTATGTTTGCATCGCTTATAAAACCATTTAAGATAGCAAATAATTTGAGTGCTGTTGTGCTGAGATGTATTGGTTTGCAGAAATGCGTGTTACTCCACTACTGACATATTATCATAAAATTGAACTTAGGCAATGAAATGAGCATCTTTATTAATACTATCTATTGCACCATCAAGCTCTATTGAAAATAGTTTGTCACAGATCTTCGAGAGGAACAAAACTGTATATCTTCAACTACATCACCAATTCAACTGTCAACGGTGTCATTTGAGAGAAGTAGGGACAGCAATTGTTTTGCAAAATTATCTTCAAACATAGTTTCTGCAATTTCATTTTCTGCTGGTAAAATAAGCTCATTAACAAATAGTATTAGAATTTTTACATTTGACTATTTTACATGAAACTTTGTAAGATTTAATTAAAACTTTTTCATTCACAAACAAAGATATTTTAAAAACGGTTGCTGCTATTTATATGTTTTTGATTTGAATTCAAAGAATTATCTTGGTTTATTGACATACTACAATGAATATTTTTCAAGTGTTGTTTAAGTTTATTAAGATTTATGCTGTCTGCCATTAATATTTTTGAGAAAATTATCTTGATTTTATTTTTGGAAACACGGCCGTCTGTATACTTTCTGATTCTTGATTATTGTTTAGCTCTCACTTAAGCCAGCTTAAGAAATTCTCACTATTTTGCATAAACCTGCTGTCGTGAACATTTAATAACGGAGAACTGCATGAAGATGAAAATTTATATAACAAACACATTCTCAATAAATTCGATAGTTATAGGAGATCGAATAACACTGTAATTTAAACTGCCTTTATAGAACATTTCCCTTCTTCCTTTGATAAAGCATTTGCTCAAATCTGCACATACTCAAGACGACATATTGTTGACATTACAAAATGATAGAAGTAAATTAGAATTTCTTCAATAATGCGAGTATTCCCAACATAGTTGACGCAAGAGCAATAAAAAAACTCTGGATTCTTGTTTTGTCAATCTGAGGATCTATATTGGTAAATGTCAGTATATTTCCGTATTCTTGGTGATTTGCAAAGTTTAATTTAATTTCGTAATATAGGTTTCGTGCTGAAATATTTAAAATATACTATTATTGTACTTGGAAATGTGATGAACGATGAAAAATTGGGATGCAAATAATGAAAGGTTGAGAAATGCTGCATTAATGAAAGTAATATCAATTCTTAAATTGTCGAGTCCATGTTGATGCAAATGTTGCATTCATTTCCAGTTCTAAAATTTAAACTATTATTTGTAGTTCAATGTTCTTGGTTTAAAGTGATCTTTAAAAGAGTTTATTCTAAGTTGAGTTTATGAGATAATGATTGCTCCCTGAAATGTTAAATGCACTTTGAATGTTTTGAAATCTTCATTTTAGGAAAACTATAGATAAAGTTATATAAAGTAATATTTAATTTTGGCACTTTTCTTGTCTATGAAGATTTATTATCCTATGGAAATGATACTTATTTTGATTATAAAATGTAAAAAACCATTTACTTATTATTTTCAGGATTTAATGGCCCTCATGCGTCATTTGTAAATAAAATATGAAAGAGCTATTGATATGTAAGAGTCAAAATGTGTTTAATTTAATATTATTATTTTTAAGATATCTAAGTATTAACAGTTTTATCTAATAGCAATAATATAAAATTATATTTTAAATTTACTACATTAAATTAATGCTACAAAAATATCGTTTTCATTTTCTATTAACGTTTTTTCATTTTTTATTAACGAAGAAGAGAATAAAAACACCTATGTTTAGTTTTTGAACGCTTAAATAAGCATGTCTTAGGAATAAATTTGTCAAAATCACATTTTGGAAAACAAAATGTAGAATTTTTAGGGTATTTGATTACACCCAAAGGTTCTCGTCCACTACCTCAAAATGTTGAAGCTATATTATATTACAAAACACCTCAAATCATTCATGAATTAAGAACATTTCTTGGCATGATAAATTTTTATCGCTGTTACTTAAAAGATGTTGCCAAGACACAAGCTATTCTACATGACTATATAAAAGTTTCTAAAAAAAGGACAAAACTAAAATTCAATGGACAGAGGAGGCATTAAAACAATTTGAAAAATGTAAACAAGATTTGGCCAATGTTACACTGTTATTCTACCGAAATTCTGAACTACCTTTGGCATTGGTTACAGATGCTTCAGATTTGGCTATTGGTTCCGTTTTACAAAACTATGATGAAAATGGATGGAAGCCAATAGCATTCTTTTCGAAAAACTAAATAATGCACAGCAAAATTATAACACTTATGACCGTGAATTGCTGGGTGCTTATATGTCTATAAAACATCTTAAATATCTTTTAGAAGGAAGAAATCTTACCAAATATACTGATCACATGCCTCTGTTATATGCCTTTCGTCAAACACCAGATAAAGCTTCACCTAGACAATGCAGACAGTTACAATATATTTCGCAGTTTACAACAGGTATCAAACATATTAAAGGTGAAAGTAATATAATAGCTGACACATTATCAAGAATAGAAGAAGTAACAGAAATTAATTATGATGACATTACACATAGTCAAACTGATTATGAAGAATTAAAAAATTTACACCATTTATCTTCATTAAAATTTCAGCAAAATCCTTACCATCAGGAAAATATTTATGGTGTGACACATCAACCAAAACAATTCGACCCTACATACCAAGGAAATACAGAGGGAAAATATTTAGTCATTTTCATAAATTTTCACATCCAGGTATAAAATCATTAGTAGAGCTTCTAACTTCAAAAGTTATTTAGCCAAACATTGAAAAAGACATTTAACAATGGGCTCGAGCATGCATTTTCTGTCAGAAGAACAAAGTTTCTTGGCACACAAAGTAAATTTTTGAAAAATATCAAAAACCAACTAGTAGATTTCAAGAAATTCATATTGACATAATTGGGCCTTTAACTCCATCGAATGGAAATATGTATTGTTTGACTTGCATAGATAGATTTACGAATTGGATTGAAGTAATTACGTTTAATAATATACTAGCAGAGACCATCGCTAAAGCTTTCTACAACAATTGCATCACAAGATTTGGAACCCCCTCCAAAATAGTAACAGATCGTGGCGCACAATTTTCATCTGAAATATTCACGGCAGGTCCAGAATCTGTGATATTAAGCTAAATCACACAATAGCTTACCATCCACAATACAATGGGAAAATAGAACGTCTTCATAGGTCACTCAAAACTGCATTAAGAACGCACAACAGCATAGCTTGAAGTGAGACTTTATCAACTGTCCTCCTAGGATTAAGATGTGCCAAACCAGAAGATACTAATCATACCTTAGCAGAAATGGTTTACGGACAACCAATTAAACTTCCTAGTGAGTTTTTCACTGAAAGTTCCATTCATACGACACCTGAAACATTCATTAATAATCTTAAATCACAAATGGAATTCCTAAGACCAAGACCATCCAATCACAAAACTTCAAAAACATTTTTTTGTTCACAAAGACTTAAAAATATGCTCACATGTATTTCTGAGAGTAGACCGAGTAAGGAAGTCACTTGAACCACCATATGAAAGGCCATTTTTAGTGACTGAAAGGATGCCAAAATTACTATTAAAATAAAATACTATTGAAATAAAAGGAAGAAGAGACAATGTGACTATTGGCATGTTAAAATCAGCCTATATCTTAGCAAATGTCAACGAAAATTTGCCTTCTATAAAAGAAGATGCAGGGAAAGTAAATAATGAAAATGCACCTCCTAGACGTTCTCGAGCTGGCAGAACAATACAGATACCAGCAAGATTTAAAGACTTCCCTGAACTCTATTATAATTGAAAAAAAATAACTCTCCCAACTATCATTTCTTAAAATTTACTCCTACCAGTTATACTTTTTTAAAATGTAACTTAGTCACTGGTGGGGGGGTAATGTAGGAGTCAAAATGTGTTTATTTAATATTATTATTTTTAAGATATCTAAATATTAACAATTTATCTAATACCAATAATATAAAATTATAATTTAAATTTACTATATTAAACTAATGCTACAAAAATATCGTTTTCATTTTCTATCAAAATGTGAATTGGCAACAGTAGGAAGAGTTAGATATAAACAAACAAAAAAGAATGTCTTTTATTCTAATACGAATTGATAAATATAAAGTATATTTAAGTTATTGTAAAAAACAAATATATACTTGTAAAATATTGAATGTAATGTAGTAAGTAAATGTAAAATAATATTTGTAAATATATTCGGCTTAATAAAATTATTTCTCAGTCATCTTCTATTTGGTGACTACAGATACAGATGATTAATATTCAGTTAACTTCCTAAATGCTTACATTATGTTGTCTACATTATACTAAAGTTATTTAAGTTCAAAGCACACAAAAAATTAGGTCAGAATTGATTGAATCGTTTGAAAAATAATGAAATTCAATGAATTATACATATAAATGTAAATATTTTACATTGTCTTACCTAAGATTATCTTCAGATTATCTTATAATAAATATGTGAATATTTTATATTATTTTACATTTATCGAGAAAGGGAAATTATCAATTGATTGGTTTGTAACGTTTGCAGTCGTTTCAACATGCTATTGGTCTGATTCGCATTCCATATCTAGATAATTGTAATAAATAATTAGCTGTTTTGTAAATAAGAAACTCATTCAAAGTGACCAAAACATTTTCAAAAATGTAATTTCAGTACAACTTATAAATAATCTAGTTGTTGAAAAATTTTTAAATCTATAATTTTTATATTACCACTATTTGAGAATTGACAGATGCATATTTTGCTTCATACTATGGTTGTTAAAAATGCTCAGAAAACTAAATTCAAAATAAAATCTTAATAAATTTACTGTAAAATTAATAATACAACAGGCCAAAATCTACTTATTAATAAGTAGAATAATTATCAAATAATAATTACATTTACAATGCAAATTATTTATGATAAAATCATCTATAATCATTTAGGACTGAGGACTTCTTTTAAGATATTCATTTATTCATTTGAAATCATTCAACAATTGTAATGCAAATGAAATCAAATCAGTCTTTTAAAATTGTTAATTATAACAGCGGAGAAAAAAGAAATTTTGAATATTAATTTGTTAAATGAGTGATTATTATTTTTCTAATATCTTTCACTCATCATTAAATTAATTTCAAACATGTGTTTCGTTTCTCACTTATCTTTATTTTCCATTCCCCCTTATTATTTAGCTTAATTACTATAAAAAAGTGGTTTAATTCTATATCGATATTTTTATCAAATGGTTTTTAATCAAAAGGACAATTAGAGCAACATTTATGGAAAATTTAGATTTTTTATACTTTTAATATCTTTAAGCAAGATTCGTTTCAATTACCCTTAAATTAATTATCATTATTTTTTACTAAGCTTTCTGCTTAAATTAAAAATAAAATAATACTTCTATTTTATGTAATTAGAAACTTATAAATCATTTCTTACTTCATAAATAATATGATTAAAAAAAACAAAGGAATATGTAACTTTATATAGTAAAAGAATATAATAAATATAGTTTTATGCATGCCAAAATAGCGTTTACAGAGAAACATTATGCAATATTATTTTAACTGGTATTTCTATTAATGTATGTAAAGGATTGTTCATTGATGAAGAGCAGCTACAGACATAAACTTTAGTAGACAATTTCCTTATCAGCCACATATATTTTGTGAATTTGCAATTTGCAATTATTTATAGAATTTTTTTGTATTTGGAATGAAAAACTTTTATTTTGATACAGTGGATGTTTTAATGACTTTTAATAATTAATACATTATTGTTTAATAATATTTTAGAAAAGATAAAGCAAACTTGCAAAAACTAATTTTTATCAATAATGATTTGTACTTTCATAAAGGTGTTAAGCACGTCACTAAATTAAAAATTATTTTTAAATTTATAAGAATTCATTTTTAGTTTAAAGCATTTTGAAAATTCCATGAATTTGTTGCCGAGTTTTAAAGTAATCGTGAATATGCTATGGAATGCTAATAATATATGTGTCAAAGTTGCTCAAAGACTATTTTTTTGGATATCTTTTCTTTGTTTACTATTATTTTAATTTATATTATTTATTAAAATTTTCAAAAATGACATTAGTTATTTAATTATTTGGATAAGATATATGTGCATTAATGTGTAGAATTACCCCCCAAAAACATTTAAGCAAAGTGTGCTAAATATAAGAAAAACATTTCTAACTTCAAATATGAGCTATATTTTCATTTCTAAAAATAACATTGAGGATATAAAAAATATTTAAAATGCTTTTTTTATAGTTAGAGCATTCATTAATTTAATTTTAAAGATTAAAAATGCTTAAAATTAAATTAAAGAATGCTGTAACTGTTTGAACTTCAAACTCATAATAAACTTAAATGAAAAACTAGGGTACTAATGAGAAAAACCTTTGCTTAAGCCAAGATATATATGTTAATATCTATATATATAATATAAACAGAACTTTTTGAGAATTTTGAAATAAGAAATCGACATATTTTAAGTTTTGAAAATTATTATTAATTAAAAATGAAAACAGTATTCATTTTAATACAGAATGTTGACTATTTTAAGTACTTAACAATGTCTAACAATCTTATTAATAATCAATCAACATGTGATAATATTACTTAATTATTAGAGCCATATTCAAAGAATTTTAAAACGTGTTTAAGACAAAAGAACTGAAAGGTAAAAAACATTTCTTATTTGAATAACTTATATTATTCTTATGCAAAATCCAAAACTGTCACTGTAAAAATATAGCAATATTTTTAAAATTGATTCAAAACTTGAAAAACATACAAGCAAATATGTTGCAGCCTTCAGAAACCATTGCAAAGATCATTATTATTAAGATAAAGATCATTATAATTAAGAAATTCCGAAACATCAGTCTAATGATGTTTACCAATTTCTTGCAATAGCAAATTTTTCATTTCAAAATTTCCTCTATAAGCTACATATTTTGAATAATTAATCAAGAATTGCCGGAAATAGTTATACGAAAATAAAAGACTAAGGTAATGTAACATACTTTAAGCCACGATGTAATTTTTCTTTTGAAGAAAATATATTCCTTAGATTAGTACACAACAATAATTTATTTTATAGAAAATTAAAGAGAAAGTTAAAAAATAAATATTTTCTCTAAATTTTACTTCCCTTAAATTTTTTACCTCAGGAGTAATCTAAAGATTATTCATTCTAAAGAATTCACTGAATTCAAATTTCAAAAATTGAATTCAAAAACAGATTAGTCTGAATTATTCCCGAATTGGAAGTTTCAGGGTTAAAAAGAATATCTTAAAATTATTAAGTGTATTTTATAGAAATATTTAATGAATCGAATGACTAAAATTGCATTTTAATTAATAAATTGTATACAAAATGCAATACATTTGTAAATTTAATTTTGATTTTCCCTAAATGTTATATACTTTAAACCTTCTTACTATGATTACTACATTAAACTAAATCAGAATATAAAATATTTATAAGAAACAACTTAAATTGAGCCAAATAGATTCATCTTTAAAAATAAGCAAATGCTTCTGAAATAATGCAAAATTCTCAAAAATTTTTATAATATCCGGCTGTTAGGATTATCACTTTTTAGCACTACACGGGGAAACGTGATGACACCTTATATAGAAGGGCACCCAGTGGATGTACCATTGTAACCTTGAAAGTGGATTTTCGTAATTTAAAGTAGTACCAAGCAGAAAATTATATACTTGGACAGCCGGCACCAGAGACATCGTTTCACATGGAAGACATTGCGACCACGACATATTAAAGTACCCAGCCACTATTAATGAACTTGAAAGATCTTCGATTGCACAGAAATACGAACTCAATTTCTTCAGATATCGATAAGGAATGCGGTAACGAACCATGTCACTAGTAACATCCAATAATGATTCATTATCAATTTATATTAGATGTCTAACATTCATTATTTAATGTACCTTTTCTTGAATCTCTAAAAATATGCTTAAAAGCTAGTCCTTCCATTGATTTTTAATTAGAAAATATTTTGCTTTTATATTATATATTTCATCTTTTTCTGTTAAAACCCATGTTAATATTTTTCCTAAAAATTTCTTTTCAAAATTTTGGGCTTGAATAATATCTATTAAGATAGTAATGAGATATAACGTATTTAAAATTGATTTGATAGAAAGAAATTTTATGCACACAATAAAGTTTATCGTTGTTTATGATATTCTAACTAAGATTATAAACTCTATTTCACATTTCTCTGTATACGTTCTCCTTTTCCGCAACAAGTGATATGTACTTTCTATGGCATAAAGTATCTTCTGTTTATAAGCATGTCCCGAAACATATTTAGATGTTAATGGAAGATGAAAACGAGAAAATTGCTTGGCCTCATTTACCCCCGTTGTTGGGAGGATATTGCTCCTTTGGGATGCATTTCCAACGACAATTGCTACCATGCAGTGTTATCTGTTGGAGAAAATTACAAATAGATGGAGGTGGAAATAACAATTTCAATCTCTGTGTTACTATCAAGCAATCTGATGTAAAAGTTTCAAACTTTATAATTAGTGTTTAAATATTTTCTTTCAGATCACATTAAATATATTTCAAATTAAAATTACTTAGTAGAATTAACTTTAAGAATAATGTAAATGTGTAATTTAAGATTATTTTTTTAATCTGTGAAATACAAGATAAAATGTACTGGTGATATATTGAAATTTGTATTTATCACAAGCTTTATTTTACTAGGTTTTTCTGATTCATTCAATTAGAAAATAAAATAAGAAATTTGAATTATAATCATTAAAGCATTCTTAAATATGATGAAATCATACTGAAATTACATAAATCAATTTGAATCCGAACATATTCTCTTTCTTTCAAAAACAATATGTTCATTCACTCTTTTCTTATCCTTTATAAGTTTATTTAAAATGACAAAAAAATAAGAAATGTGTTTCTACTAAGCAAGTTGTTTATAAACTTTCATTGTCAATTGTATTAAATATTTTTTCGTTAGTAAAAGTAATATCATATTGTTATATCATAGTAAGCGTAATCGTTACTGAATTAATTAGTAAAACTTAATGTTGAAAATCAGATTAATAAAATGATTTGCTGTAATTATATTTATTAATATACTGAGTATAACTTTATTTATGTATATGTCTTATTCAACGAATTATTTAAAGCAACATTTTAGAAGATTGAATACTTGTAATTTGTGATTAGAATTAATAGAGCTTATTTTGTTTTTATAAATGATGATCATATAAAGAAAGATAAAGAAATATAAAGAAAGAAAACATTCCTCTTTTCATAGTAAATTTCATTTTTTAAAATTCACTATATTGAAAAGTTGGTTAAATATATTACATTTTAAGGAAAGTAAATGTGGTATAGAAAATATTGCTAGATGGAAAAATTAGATAAATTAAAACTCAATATCTGTTGAGAAAAATAATCTGTTTTGGTATTAAAGATAAATTTGAAAACTATTTTTTTAGTATGATTTACAAAAATAGTAATGTAGATCATAATATTTATGAGGGAATATGTTTAAAATTAAGATTGACAGAAAAATTAAAAGTGATAAGAATACAAATTTATTTTTATTTTTTTGATTTTTTTCGCAAAACTCTCCAGTATAAGCAAACATTCTATAAGTTTTATTCACAATTAAAATTTCCAAAATGAAATGAATTGGACATAATAAAATAGGAAATATATTAACTTGAAATGCTATTAATTGACTTAAAATGTCACAAGTAATTATATAAAATATCTTTTTCGCGAAAAATAAATTTTCACCAAATTCTATAACATAATAAATATTTGTTAATTATTTTCATTGCATATATTTTGCGTTTTTCTGTCATGTCTTATGTGTGGGGAAATTAAAATAAATTTTTAGACTTATTTATTTTTTAATTTTGAGATGTTAGTAATAATATATTCAAATTAAATTAGCTGACACAATGCAAACTATATGAAATTAACTATATCTTTAGTCAACTTGTATGGCTAGAAAATTTCCACTTAACTCCAAATAAGTATTGATACATTTAAATACAAAAACATCAACTAATTCCTTGAATCGGATATTATAATCAGTTCGGATAGTTCAGAAAATTGCTTTCAAATAAGAAAATACTTTATATGCTTAATTAGAAAATATTTAATAGATATCACAGCAAAAAATAATATATTAAGACATGTAAAATCATTTATAATATAGCTTATTTATTAAAAAGATAATAATTCATGGAAGGTGTCTCATTTCTACAATACTATATAAATATGAAAAAATACTTAAATTTTTCTAATTTTAATGTCATTCTTGATTTAGACAGTATATATTCAAAAGTTCGCCGCAGTTTATTATTTTCTTATTATTATTTTCTTAATATATATATATATATATATATATATATATATATATATATATATATATATATATATATATATATATATATATATATATATATATATATATATATATATATATATATATATATATTAAATTATTAAATAGTTTTCAAAACTAATTAAAATTTTATATACATAGTAAAGATATTTTCTGTAAACTTTATAAATATATTATTAAATAACTTTCCGAAAATAAATGGCTTGTAGAAAAAATTTTGTTGTTCTACCACTGATAGACTATCAACCTTTTAGTTAAATAGCATTATAGCTTAATTTATTTTTTCTTTTTTTCATTATATAGTGTGATCAGCGTTAATTACGAGCAAATGATTTTGTAATCCAGGTGTTACATTTCTACTTTACTTTCTTATCTTCTTTTTCACGTTAAGTCTTGGACTGATTTTTGTCATGGATTTTTCTTGTTGAAATTATGTAGTTTTTGTAAACAGTTCTTAAATATTATGTTTATTTTCAGGGATATTCTTATTGATAATAAATATATTAACTATTCATTTCTTATTTAATTGAAATATTGCTAAATATTTCTATATAATTTTATTAAGCATGAAACTGCATTTTTATAACTATTGCAGAAATTTACATACAATTGCATATATAGCGATGAAGACTGAAAAAAAGTAAAATAATTAAAATGATAAAATGTTTAATTAGTTGAATAATATCATAGGCCATTCCCATACA
This sequence comes from Latrodectus hesperus, assembly GCA_037975125.1. Lineage (NCBI taxonomy): Eukaryota > Metazoa > Arthropoda > Arachnida > Araneae > Theridiidae > Latrodectus > Latrodectus hesperus. The sequence goes on from CM075857.1 coordinate 61,259,550, forward strand.
AATATTTGGATGCACTTATTTTTTTTTTAATAAAAAGCTAATAATTTCCAAAAAATATCAAGAAAATTGCAAAATGCAGAAGACAAATATTATCTATTTTTAAGTAATTTTCCATTAAAAGACTATTTCTAATGCAGTAGCATATTATTTGTTTTATTTTCTTATGAATAGTATAAATAAACTGTAATCAACTATATTTCTTTTGACGAAAAATGTTATCAAAATGTAATATATTTTTTGTGAGCATATCTACAAATGAAAGATGAATTTAATTTTTTGATAATTTTAAATTTAATAAAGCAATCAAACAATAAAATAAAATGTATTTTAAATTTCTTTAATTATAAAATGTAACTATAGTTTATTGAGATATAATGAGAAATTTTTGTTAAGATTGATATTTAGCTTAACACATTTGCTGTTTTATAAAAATGACTTAAGACTGACTAACTGAATTAAATAAGCTTTAATATACGGTAAACAAAGAGGTGAAATATATTTCTTCTATTATTATGAAATTAGTTCATGCTGGACTTAATTAGTATGCATATTTTATAAATAATATCAGACATTAATTTAATACCAAATATTATTTTAATGCGTTATGTATGAATCGTGATAATTTAATTTTTTTTATAATAAGCTTAGAATTTAAATTATTTACTTACTTTAAAACAATATTAAAATACTATTTCTCATTTCGGTAGTTGCATTTTTTTAAATTAATATAATTGCTTTTACTATAAATGTAAACATAAATTTGAATTAAAGTTCATAATATCATTTTTCAAACAAATTTGTTCAAGTAATTTTAGATAATAAAAAATGACATGTGATATATGTATTTCAAAATATCTTTCATATATCATAGAAAAACGGTAATTGAAATTTTAAAGTGTATTTAATCGATTCTTCATTTAGTGTTATTATCTTTTATTGTCATCACGAACAGAAGCTATGTAATGCCCTTAACTTATTTTCTTAAGATATTTATTTGATTTTAAATTTTTGTTTTAGAATTACACATTCAGAAATGAAAATTGTAAAGTTATGAAAATAACTTTTAATTTATACATGGTTTTTCTAAAACAATCATAATATTTTTCACCTTTTATAACAAGAAATGACAACATATTAAATTAAACCTTTTATTAGCTTTATGAATGGTAAGATATGAATTTTTCCGTTTTCTTTCGTAGATACCTTCGGTTTGCAATTCAAGACAATATTTTTCATTTGATTTAGATTAAATTAATTTGAATAATATTGAATTTACAATTAAATAATTTTATTTTATTTCCAATCTCAAACTATACTTTGCATATTACAGGAAGTTAAAAGTATCTAAAGAAGATTCTTTTTAAAGTTACAAAAAGCAATCATTTATATTTTAACTAAAAAGTTCGGTTAAGTAAACAAAAATATCAATATTTTATTATTGCCTATAATCATATTTAAATTTTAGTAAAGTAATTTCTGTTGCTAAACAATATTTAGAATAATTTTAATCTTAGTAATTTAAATATAACCATCTTATGGGAGTTACAATCCAACGTTTCTTTCATTATTTATAATAGCGTAGATTTATTTACTTAACTTCACTTTTATTTAAATAATAATAAATGCATTTGGGAAGATAGTTTAAAATACATACCAAAATCTTGAGTGATAAAAATATTTCATAAGATACATTTTAATCTTTAAAATTAAGTATAAATAATTTGTTCCATATTTTACGTATATTAATGTTGTAACTGTTATGAAATATTATGCTTATTAGAATAGTGTGTTTATTCGCAATTGTTGAACATTTCTATTTATTTAATCAGTATGTATCATTAAATTATTTAAATAATTCATTCCAAAATAAGACAAATATTTTGAGATATTTGTATGATTAGACAAAAAAGAGAACCTTACGTTCAGCACATTTAACATATTTGGTGTATCAGATTTATCATTAGACCACGATCTCATAAATTAATGCTTTTTTGTACATTTTGATGAAATCATGAAAAATATACTTTATCAAATTTAAAATTATGTTGCTGTTTTTATTCATAAGATAAAATTAAGTAAAGATAATTTCAAATACCCAAATGGTAAAATAACAATGATTTGATCATTTTTATTTAATTTTCTTTTCAATTGAAATTCGCAATTTAGGTAATTTGATTTCCGATAATTATTTGATTAGAAGATATTTTGTAACTACAAAAATTCTTAGAGAAAATTTATTCTTTGTTATCTCCATTTCTTTCGTTAATTTCAGTTAGAGGTTCATTTTTCAGACTGAACTTTCTTAAAAAATTTATTTTCAGTAGAAAACACAACTAATTGTATTCTTTAATGTATTGAAGCACATTAGAAAATAAAAAAGTAAAACTTAATGTTCACTCTGAAAACTTCTCATTATATTTTTCAATCTTTTCTTTTGTAAATTTTGATAGCAATGAGAAAAAATATGTTTGAATAGGATATTTATATTTAAAATTTGTGACTATACTTTAGCAAAGTAATTAATAATGCTAAAATACCAAAAATAATGAAAATTTTGAATTAGTAATAGAAAAATCTATAAAATTTCTTTAATAACCTCATTACATTCTGTTCATATTAGACATGGTAAATAGTAAACTTAGGTACACATTAGAAATCACTTTTTTTCAGTTAAATATATCTACAAACTTATTAATGTGTTGTTTCATTCTTTGTTATGCTGCAAATCCATTTATCAAAGTTTTAAAATACTCTTTCATCTGACTTGTTTTACATTCATTGATATCATTCATATTAAAATGCAGTCATAAAAATGACGTAGATATAAAATCAATATTTTATTGATGAAGAATTTACAATGAAAATTAACTTGCAATCTACTAAAATTAAAAGAAAAAGATATTTTGGTTTTCATCTGTTTTTTCTTATTTTATACCCTGTACAATTTTGCCTGTGTTAGATGATAATTTAATTCTTAAAAATGAATTATGATACTTCAAAACTTATACACATAAATGTCAATAAATACGTGTAATATTAATTCTAACAGCATGAAAAGTTTTAAAATTATTTTATTTTTTGTGTATACATGAATATATATATATATATATATATATATATATATATATATATATATATATATATATATATATATATATATATATATATATATATATATATATATATATATATATATATATATATATATATATATATATATATATATATATATATATATATATATATATATACATATATATATATACATATATACATATAAAAATTACAAGGAAACTATTGTTGCATGTAGAAGAAATTTTGAAGAATTTTTGCTCCAATAAAAATTTATGAATATAATGTCAGTTATAAATCAGCTATTTCTTTATATTTCTTATAAGTACTTGCTAAAATTATCTATATATCCCCTGATATTTTCTTTAATTCCTCTTTTAAAAAATATTTGAAGAGGAGAGTGAATAATAAAATTGAGGATTAAGTGACGAGAAATTATGCGATTTCATTTTACAGTTTATTGTATACTTAATCCTCTTTTTCTTCGACTTATAAAACATATTTGCATATTTTCCTTAATTAAGAATTCTCAGTTACTCATATTATGAATTTATTTAAAGCTATCGAATTCATTTGGCTATGAAATAAAGGAAAACTCACTTCGAAAATTTAAATGATAATCTCTAATTGTTGAAAAGTTAATTGTTTCAACTAATCCCCAGATAAAAAAGCTACTTCATTTGATCATTTTTTTTAATTTCCAGCATTTCAATGATGGTAAAGAAAAACATTAAAATAATTAACAAAAGATTTAGAAGTTGTTTTTATAGCTTTCTTGAAATTTTAAAAGAAGATGAAATATTCGTTTCATTTATTCATCTTGAAAATGAAAAAAAAGTATTTAAAGCAGTTAAAATGAAAACTAATCCCTAGAAAATAGTTTTTGTGAATTAATCTTTTAAAAAGGTTAAAAAATTTACAATTTGAATATTTTTTATAGCTTTTAATTTTTCTTTTGTAATGAATATCTTATAATTATCCTATAAATTTATTTAGGTTTAATATTTCTATGTACATATATCTTTAAATAAGTAGTTACTTCTCATTTCTACTCAAAATAAATTCAAATTGTTTAAAAAGTTATAAAATACTATATTTCTTAAAAATCCTATAAACTTCTTTGAACATCAAAATAACCAATCAGAAGCAAAGATATTTTATGTCATAAAATACACCAAAAAAGACTTTTTCACATATTTTATAGATAAATAAAATATTAATTCAATTTATGAAAGGGGATTTTTAAAATTAGTTAACCATATTTTTAAATATTTTATTTTTTGCTCCACAATTTGTATTTTATTTCTAAAAGAATTCATTTCTAAAAAAATGAGCATTTCATTTAAAAGTGTATCACACGTCACAATAAAATTGTGTGAATTATCAACAATAAAGATATATGAAAAGACTTCATATTAAATAGTTTGAAAGTATGAACTTTCAAAATATTGCATTATTTAAACAAACTTCTTTAAATAGGGAAGTTTAAATAGTGATACTGGATGTTTCTATCTATTTCTTGCTCCATTTTCTGCTTGATTATCATTTTTGTGGTGCCTAACTTTTATATTGGTTTTGTGGATTCTTTTTTTATTTACTTTTGTTTATGGAGATTTACTTAGATATGTCTAGATATCTCTACTTCTCACAAGCCTCAAACTTCAAATTCTAAATTTACTCAAAAATCTAATACTTTAAAATAAAGCTCAAGTTTCTAAATTTTTAGTACCTCATACAAGAAAAGTTTAAGATGAAGTATTGGTTTTTGAAATTTAATGGGATTATTTGGGATTTTGTTTAAAATTTAATGTAATTATTCATTTGAATCAAGAAGCTATTTATCAATTAATCACATTAATATCGTTGAGTTCAGCTTTAAAATATATAAGAATCAAAAGAACGCAACACTTCTTGAAGCTCAAAATACCAATCAAATACTGAGAAATATTAATTTTTTATTGAATACAATTATTTGCATAGGCTGAAACAATGGAAAATATTACATTATTTAACAAGAGAATTTTTAATTAAATAAATATTGCATAAAAATGTTTAATGTCTAGTTAAAACTTTTAACTAATAGCAATTTTTGAAATATATTAATGTAATTAATTACAATATATATTTTATTAATTTTGCTTCTAACACACGAAAAAAATTATTTGAAAAAAATTTAAGAACACATTGCAATTTTGTAAAATTACCAATTAATAAAATAAGTATTTTTCAACACTTTGATGTCTAGTCAGTATGAAATTAGTTAGTTGATTACTTTCATACATATATATTTAGTGCCTTCAAAAATATGAATATAGTGTATGTACTTCTTTTGTTTAAGATATTCTGTTATAATATATTTTCGATGAAATATTTTATTATTTTTATGATAATTTTAATTTTTATAATAATAATAATAATAATCCGCATTAAAGTTGGTGTGCTGTGCAACAGATTAGTTCCATTTATCGACATTATATTAAATATAACTTAAAATAATCACATGAAATGTAGTTTTCTAAATGGAAAAAAAATTGTGTAATGGTTAAATTTTTGAGAAATTTATTTCAATGGGAGAAAAGAGAACCTAAGATAGAAAATTTGTTATATATATATATATATATATATATATATATATATATATATATATATATATATATATATATATATATATATATATATATATATATATATATATATATATATATATATATATATATATATATATATATATATATATATATATGTTCTTTTTATAAATTATTCGCTACAAGAAAAATCATTGGAATGAAAGAATGTCAAATTACAAGGCTACTTTTCCAATATTTTGACAAAGGCATGTCAAAACTTCTGTTCAGAGGATTTTTGATATATTTTGACAGTAATCCTTTTCTTTTATACAAATGTTTTTCTGTCATTCTCTCCCCATGATATATCTACATGTATTTGTTTGGTTGCAACAACCATTCCCAAAGTGTAAAAATGCTGGATATATAGCAAGATTTGTGTAAGTTTGTGGCCGGAGTATTTACTCCGGCCACACTTAGTGCTATATAGGACAAAAATTTAACTTATTATTCATCAGTTTCAGAGGATACATATTTTTTAAATGTGATTAATACAAAAGTCTCAACAAGAAAGCAATTTAAGAAAATTAATTTTAATGCCAAGTGCTTGTATAATGAGTTACTATTAAATTTTATGGATAGGTAACAAATGCTCATGTGAAAAAATAATTAACACTCGGACTTAATTTTAAACATTATAGCAAATTTTAAAGCATTGTCCTTGATTAATTTAATCAATACATCGAATTTCAGTTTGAAATGAATGCATAGTTACCCTTATTATAATTTATAATGTAGATTACATTTATTTAATATAGATTATACTAAATTAATTTAAAAATAGGTAATAAGTTCTTATTGATTAGTCATTAACTTATAAACTAGATTAAAAAAATATGTATTGTAATAGGATTTATAATATTTTTAAAGAATTTAAACATTAATTTCCACAGTTTATATCATCTGAAATTTCCATTAATTTATATATTTAGAAAGCATATTTCTAAGCAGACGATTTATGTCAGAGCAATAATTCCAATGTTACTCTGTACGCTGTACTAAATTCAAACCCTGTACTAAATTAAAACGCCATCTACATTTGTTCTCCAATAACAAAATCTTGTTTGGTGGAAGATAGTTTTATCAACAATAATCAATCGAACTTTTTCTTATAATTTAGTAGTTGAACTGTCGCCTTCCAATTCCCAACTAGGATATGCATCAGTCATTGTATGAATAGTCATGAAATAGTTTCCTGTTGCATCATATTGTAACTCTGAGATAAAATATAACTCTTAGTTAATCAAGATAATGTAGAATTATCGTGTAAGATTTTATTCGCACACAGAATTCTTGGATGATAATGGTCATAAGTCAAGAACAAAATCTTTAAGTGAAATATGTACTCTACACTTCACTGTTTCAAGACATGAAAATAATATAACCATTATACATTTGCTTTAGACATTTAATTCGAATAACAGATATGAAAACGTTCTTCCAATATCCATGAAGAACAGTACTATCTTTGATGTACAGATTATTCACCGTTTGTACGATTTAATTATTAAGTAAATCCAAACTACACTACTGGTCATTAAAATTGCTACACCAAGAAGGAAATAAAATAACAGAACGATATTTATTGGACACATACATTATAGTGGAAAGAACAAGTGATTAGATTTACAGGAAATTAGGATGTATAGATCTTGAGAAATCAGTACCCAAAGCAACCACCTCTGGCTGCAATAACAGCATTTATCATCCTAGGCATGGAGTCAAATATAGATTGTATGGCATGTACGGGGATCTCAGTCCATGCAGCTTCAACACTATGCCACAGTTCATCGACAGTAGTGGATGGTGAGTCATGGCGTGCCAATCACTCAGCAACCATTGACCACACGTTCTCATTTGATGACAGATCAGGAGAACGTGTGGCCAGGGTAACAGTCGAACCTGTTCTGAATCAAGAAAGTTCATAACAGTACGGGCAACATGCGATCGGACATTATCGTGTTGAAACAAAGCATTAGTGAGGCCTCGAAGATAGGGCAGAGCCACGGGCCTTAACTCATCGGAAATGTAACGGTTGCTGTTCAAAGTGCCGGTAATGCGAACAAGAGGTTATATCCAATAGCGTGTATCCAATGGCACCCCAAACCATCACTCCAGCAGATGGGACAGTACGGCGATGTCAAATGCAAGCTGGTAATGCGCGTTCTTCAAGATGCCTCCAAACACGGATGCGGCCATCATGGTCCTGTATACAGAACTGAGATTCATCTGTAAAGATGACGTGATGCCATTCCCGCGTCCAAGTTCGTCGCTGATCACACCATTGAAGGTGCTCCTGTCTGTGACGCAGCGTCAATGGTAGCCGAAGCCATGGTCCCCGTGCAGACAATCCATGCTACTGCAAACGTCGTCGAACTGTTCGAGTAGAAGCTTGTTGGTTTGCAAATGATTCCCTTTCTCGACTCAGAGTTCGTGGCGTGTCTGTATGATTCCTCGTGACCATGCGGATAAGATGTCTCTCTTCTCTGCTGTTAGTGATGGGGGGTTGCTGAGATCAGGCATGACGTTCTATATGATTGTCCTGAACCCATCGATTCCATATTCTGCTAACAATCATGGGGTCTTGACCGACGCGAGCAGCAATATTGCGGTACGATAAACCGCAATCTCGGCAGGCTCTACTCCTTCCTCGATCAAAGTGAGACACGTGGTGATAGGCATTTCTTCTTCTTACATGAGGCATTACAACAACTTTCTTTGCTGAAAACAACGTTGAAACGGAAATTGAGTATGAGAAAACTGCTGTCAAATCTCTGATTTTATACACATTGTAGATGTCGCTACTGTCGCCTGCTTTGTATGAATGCGCTGAAAATCTAATAATTTGTACATCACAGCAAGTTCTACCTGTCATGCAAAATTTCACGTGTGTGGTGTGCCGCTTTCCTGGTGTAGCAATTTTAACGGCCAGTGGTATATATTACATGCAAAAGTTTTTCTGCAATTATTTATATATATATATATATATATATATATATATATATATATATATATATATATATATATATATATATATATATATATATATATATATATATATATATATATAGCGTTTAACGCTCCTAAGGCACAGGTCCGAGGTTCGATCCTCGGGCAGGGCAAGGTCAACTCAGCCTTTCATCCCTGCAGTGATTCGATTAACTGAGTACCAAGCATGCTAGGTAACAAAACATCGGGAGTTTTACGTTAGGCTGACCACCTAACTGGGACATATGCTTCGACCCCAGAGCCCTCGGTCATGAAAACAGTTATGAACATTGTAGGCCTTATATATATATATATATATATATATATATATATATATATATATATATATATATATATATATATATATATATATATATATATATATATATATATATATATATATATATATATATATATATATATATATATATATATATATATATATATATATATATATATATATATATATATATATATATATATATATATATATATATATATATATATATATATATGTATGTATATATATGTACATATATAAGGATATATAGTACGTTAATTTAATTTTGCTTTACAAAATTATTAAATTTTATTTACTTCTAATTTTATTTATTGAATATCTAAAAGTGAAGTTGTTTCAATCAATGAATATTTAATTTCAATTAAATTTAAATTTTGCGGCGTATTTTTGATCTCTTACAGACAAGCATTTAAAAAAACAAATGTTTGTTTTCCTTTACGTTAATCAAACATATTTAACCCGCTTTAATGGAATTTTTTTTAACTTTTTCTGTAAGTATATATAATGAAAGTCTTTAAATATTTGTTCTAAAATCTAATATGTATTTTTTCCATTCATGAAAGTTCTGTGAAAGTAATCCCGTTTATTTTCCCCTTAATTTAACTTAAATTTTAATTTTTAAGTTAATAGCAAATATATATTTCATTAATCTAAATTCATTTTATTAAACGATAAGGAATCTCTCAGATTAAATTGTTTACTCAATATACATTAAAAATGTAACACTAACTTATTGACATTGATTTAGCATTTGAAATAATTTTGTGATCTTTTGCTACGATGTTTGTAAATTAATAACCATTTACATATTAGTAAAATTTGTTGAATAATAAAACATGAATTCAACCAATTTTAATTACATGTGTGTGGTATTTATGAATGGAATAGCAAAGTTGAGAGAAACAGTATAATATTTCATTATCAATATATTATTGCAAGGAAATGTTTATTTCAAGCAAAATTTATAATATATATATAAATGTTATATATTTTTATGTAAATGTTAAATTTTTTTCAAGCTAGTAGAAAGAAGTAAACTAATTATATTTCATAAAAAGACAAAAAGATAATATGAGGAATAATAATTTTAAGAATCAAATATTTTTATGATCATTATTTTATTCCCTAAAATGAAGCAATACTTGCAGAAAAGTTCATTTTGAAATTAGTATTGAATAAACTCATTATTCAAACATTTATAATAAACTGTGGAGCAATAAATAATTTATTATAAAAGGAAAAGTTTTTGAACACAGAAGTGACAATTTATAATGAATATTTATTAGACATTCGAATTATTTTCAATGTATAAACTTTGTGGTTTCAGAAGTAAATGTCATATGTCAATCAAATAATCATAATTGAGTTATATAAGCAAATATTTATTTATTATGTTTTATAACTTATGCATCATAGTGATATTAAATCATATATGCTTAAAAATAGGTCGTATTATTGACATTATACACTCCATATGAAGGCATTTAACTTAATGCTTTATATTTATAAGAAAAATAGTAATATCTATTCTACTGATAAAAAGATAAGGGAATCACATAATAAAGTAATATAAAAGTGTTCGAAAATTATTTATAAATCATGAAAAATCGGAAGACAAAATTTGAAAAAAAAACATGAAAATTAGACTGTAGCATTTGCTTAATCTAGTAATTGAATGTATTTTAAATTATAATCATAGTTAAATGACACTACATTATTTTTATATTAGAAAAAATTTAAATTAATATAATTTTCTTAAGTTCCTAACTTAAATTATTACATCTAACTGATTAAATACGACTATTTAACAAAGCCTAAATACATTTAGTTGAAGCATATCTTATAATGTTAAAAATGAATTAATTAAATTACATAAGGCAAACATATCGAATATTATACATACATACATATATATATATATATATATATATATATATATATATATATATATATATATATATATATATATATATATATATATATATATATATATATATATATATATATATATATATATATATCATATATATCATATATACACTACTGGCCATTAAAATTGCTACACCAGGAAAGCGGCACACGACATACGTGAAATTTGCATGACAGGTAGAAATTACTGTGATATGCAAATGATTAGATTTTCACGCATTCATACATAACAGGTGATCGGCAAAGAAAGTTGTTGTAATGCCTCGTGTAAGAAAAAGAAATCCCTTTCAGCACGTGTCTGACTTTGATCGAGGAAGGATGATAGCCTACCGGGATTGCGGTTTATCGTATCCAAATATTGCTGCTCGCGTCGGTCGAGACTCCATGACTGTTAGCAGAATATGGAATCGATGGGTTCAGGACAATCATACGGAACGTCATACAGGATCTCAGAAACCCCCCATCACTAACAGCAGAGAAGACACACATCTTATCCGCATGGTCACAAGGGAGCGTACAGCCCCGTCACGAACCCTAAGTCGAGAAATGGAGTCATTTGCAAGGCAACACGTTTCTGCTCGAACAGTTAGACGAGGTTTGCAGCAACATGGATTGTCTGCACGGCGACCATGGCTTCGGCTACCATTGTCGCTTCGTCACAGACAAGAGCGCTTTCAATGGTGTAATCAGCGACGAACCTGGACGCGGAATTGGCATCACGTCATGTTTACAGATGAATTTCGGTTCTGTATACAGGACCATGATGGCTGCATCCGTGTTTGGAGGCATCTTGAAGAACGCGCATTACCAGCTTGCATTGGACATCGCCATACTGTCCCATCTGCTGGAGTGATGGCTTGGGGTGCCATTGGATACACGCCATTGGATATAACCTCTTGTTCGCATTACCGGCACTTTGAACAGCAACCGTTACAGTTCCGATGTGTTAAGGCCCGTACCTCTGCCCTATCTTCGAGGCCTGCCTAATGCTTTGTTTCAACAGGATAATGCACGACCGCATGTTTCCCGTACTGTTCTGAATTTCTTTGATACAGAATAGGTTCGACTGTTACCCTGGCCAGCACGTTCTCCTGATCTGTCACCAATTGAGAACGTGTAGTCAATGGTTGCCGAACGATTGGCACGCCATCACTACTGTCGATAAACTGGGGCATAGTGTTGAAGCTGCATGGACTGAGATCCCCGTACATGCCATACAATCTCTGTTTGACTCCATGCCTAGGCGGATAATAGCTGTAATTGCAGCCAGAGGTGGCTGCTCTGGGTACTGATTTCTCAAGATCTATACATCCTAATTTCCTGTAAATCTAATCACTTGTTCTTTCCACTATAATGTATGTGTCCAATAAATATCATTCTGTTGTTTGCATTCCTTCTTTGTGTAGCAATTTTAATGGCCAGCAGTGTATATATATATATATATACATATATATATATATATATATATATATATATATATATATATATATATATATATATATATATATATATATATATATATATATATATATATATATATATATATATATGTATATATATATATGTATATATATATGTATATATATATATATATATATGTAAATAATATAATATTAATTATAAGATGAAATTGCTAACAATGAAATTCATTAGTGTTCCCCCAACTTACGATAAGTAAATTACTTTGAACAGTGTATTGTCAAATGAAGTTTTCTGTTTTCATTTACTCAAAGTGTAAGGCAGATTTCATTAAAAGTGCTATAATGAATTATTTAGTGCGTATAATTAAACTAATATATTATAAGAATGATAAAAATATTTAAATAAAGTCTTATAAATCATTTAGTAAGTCAAAAATGCCAATGAGAACATTTTTTGTACACTTACCTCTATTGATAATTTTGAAAAAAGCACTACAGAAAGTGGCTACCAAATAAGAAGAATTGTTAAATTTTAATAAGATATTTACAATGTTATGACAAAATGCTTTTATAAACACGGAGGTATTATCAACACAGTGGTCATGGCACCATAGCAGTTTTAGAAGATGACATATTACTAACTCAGATAATTTTTATATTAAAGTTATGATTTTTACATGTTGATTTTATGCATTCTGTATGATTATCTGTGAGGTTGAGTGCTTAGAAGTTTTCCAATGTTTTAGTTTCATACATGTGAACACAACCCTCTATCAAAGATATGTTTTCCTGTATAATTCAAAGAATAGAGTTTCAAGAATTATAACTTTGTTGGAGTATGGGATTTTTATTAACAAAGTGTTATTACTATAGAATTCTGCTTTAATAAGGCTTGGTTCATCCCATATATATTGTTATGAAGTATAAAAAATACTTAAGTCTATCTTCATGACTATTGAAGACGACAAAGACGACATAAAACACAAGGTAAACTAATGACATGTGCTGTTATGAACATGGATATACGCTAGGAAATGCAATACTGAGTTGTCAAGTAGCTATTAGTGATGCTTTATATAAAACAAGGTATTGCCAAACCTCTTGCTGTTAGTCCAATGAAGGACATACTTAAAACTGAGACAATCTAATGCGTAGAATGATCACAATCCTTTACTGATCTAAAATAAATTGAAGAGACATATCTGGATGAGGATTTGCTGAGCTTAAATTCACATTTGGTCGTTGTTCGTAACTTTCAGACAGCTCTTATTTATGAATAGAACAGTAATTTGCTAATTCTTAACTTCATTCCAGCGATTTATAATAATCTTTCAATAATCTTTATTGGTTAAGAGAGATAAATGAACATAGTAAATCTAAATCATCATATGATCATTTTCGAATGAAGTAAAATTTGATGATTTGCTAAAAATTGTTTTATTTGGGTTTATGGAAGGAATGATTGGCTTATAGTAGATTTTATTTTAAAAGCTTAGTGTTCAAACGAAGCAAACTTAATTTCTCTTTTCATTAATATAAGTTCATTGCGAAATGTATTTTTAAAGTTTACTTTAAGTCTTTTTTATTATGTTACAAAATATATTTAAAAAGTATGTCAGATTTTTATAGATCATATATTTTATAGATCATATAACGCATAATTTTTATTTACAGTAGATTTTATAAACTATTTTATTATTGGTCCTACTTTCATTGTACTCTAACAATTTGAACAGAAATAGCAAAGTAAAGAAAACAAGAATAATTTTTTTTTTATATTTTGGATATAATAATATGCTATCCATAACTATTTTTCAACATTAATTAAAATATTATAACAATATTAAATGTTTTTCTAAAAAAAATAAAATAAAATAACAGTGTACAAGGCAGAAGAAAATAAAGTTCTTAATTGAAATCTATATTTATTTGTACAAAAAGGGAAAAAACTGACATTATTTTCAACTAATGTCTTAAATCTTGAGGAATTTTCTATTTCTGATTTTAGTTATTTTTTTAATAAATAGCTGCATTTAAACTAGTCTTATTTAACTAATTTATAATAAGCATATAAAAAGTCTTTTACAGTGAATATATTTATTCAAAGTTAAAATATTTAAATGAAACTGAATAAATTAGAATGTACATTACTTAAAATTGTGGATAAATTAAGCCGCTTTTGATTAATTTTAGAATTGAAACCATTTCATGTTTTCATTTTAAAAATATTTTACATAAAATACATCAATCTATTAATATAATAAATATATGAAATTTTATTTTAAATGAGGCTATTGTAATGGTAAATAAAGAGCTCTTTTTTTCTGACTAATTCTTTTTTAAGAAAAAAAATACTACACTCAATCAATAATAATAATTTATTATGCAAGTGTTAAAGTGGTACCCAAATGCGATATTGGGGAGAAATATTGCTCCCAAACATGGTGAGCAATGTTCTGAAGCAAAATTTTCAACTACAAAAATTTTTTCATCACATGATTTCAAGCAAAATGCTTACTCTTTCGTTGCCTATATATGTTATTGGGTTTCTATTAATCAAATGCGAGGAAAAGCTATTAAATTATTTTCACTCTCTCCATCATATTTGGTCTTGGAAAACACAGTTTCTTTATAGTTTTAATAATTTCTCGTTTAGTTAAGAACAAATGTCGTAAAGTGGGAAAGTTTTAGTTTATGATTCATTAAAATGATATATGGTTGTTATAATGATATATTGCCAAAAAATTCAGAATTAATATTAATATGAAAAATACAATTATTAATCGGGCAGAAAAGGACTAATTAGAGACGAGGAATAGAAAATAACTGCCTTACGGTGAAGTAAGTGATTGAAATAGCCTTCGTTAAGTGCTTATTATAAATATTCGTCAAGTAACAATTTATCAAGCAAATATTAATTACTTCCATGTTCCAGTAAAAGTTTCGATAGGATTAGAAAACTAAAACTTAAAAATCACATGGAATTACAGCATATCAAAAGTTAAGTAATGTTTTGTAGTTAATAGCAAAGAAGTTTAGCTAATTAGAATAAAGAAAATTGAGTGGATAAGAAATTCAGAAATAATGTAAGTAAAAAGTATAGAATATTTTATGTATTGTAAATAAGTTACAAAAATAACTTTCAGGGGGATTTTGAATGATTAAAAATTTCTTGTGCGTAGAAAACTGGCCTCTATATAATTGGCATTAAAAGTAAAGTATTTTATTTTTAAAATTTTAATTTCTTTCATTCAAAGTTTGAGACATTAATCCATTCTTTTATAAAGAAGAGCGAATCATTGAAAATTGAGTGGATAAAGAAATAATATTGATGTAAATGCTACACATCTGCTGTCATTTTCTTTCAATTCTGTAAGTTGGAAGAAATTAGGTTTCATTTCCATTTTCAAGATATTTTAAATATTGACCATGCTAAATTATACATTCTACAAAGAATTTTTATAAATATGAGTGAAGTATTTTTTATATAAATCTGAATTAGAGTTAAAAATGTTTTGATTCCACATTGTTGCACAATTAAAGGAATCTTGATTCCGAATGAAATATCATACAAAACGAGAATTATGCTTCTCACAAAATTGCTGTGATAAGGAAATTAACATAGTAAAAGTTAATAAATTAATTTACTACATTGAAATTCCTTTCAACATAATTTATGTTATAAAATATATTTATCCAATTTTTATCTTTCAAAAAACACTTACAGTTCTTATTTATTTCTTTTAAGAAATTGGATAGTTATATAATAATTTATCAGGGTGCAAATCAGAATAAAAGTGTATTGAATGTAAAAAGTTGAAATTTCCTATAAGAAAAATTTAACAATATAGTAAAACCTTAGTAGAAGAATTCGCAACAAATTTACTTACATAAATCATTGTATAATGTATGTAGAAATATATAATAATAACAGTAATATTTTTGTTCAGAAAACCATAAAAATGGAATTCTAATCTAATTGTATTTTAAACGTGTTTACATATTCAGGATTTTATGTTGCAAGTGCATATTGACAATGGTTAATGAAATGAATAAAAAAAGAAATGAAAAATTATGAATGTTAATAACTTTTTGCTTCTTTCTTATTCAACAATTCAAACACTGGATACAGTTGTACACTTTTACATTATGGTCAATACTTGAAATAAAATGGGTCATGTATTTTTAAACTTCTACTGTACATCTTCGAAGATTTTTCTTTTTACGGAAATACTATATAACAAGATAAAGCTATCACTTAAATAAGCGATTTAAGATTGTTGGAAATGAGAGACTATTGTTGCTGTTCTGAGGTAAAAAGTGTATTCTAATTTATTATATGCAGAGCATTGTTTTGCAGCAATAAAAAGTTTATAGCATGCTTTAAAAAGAAAAATATTTTTGATTCATTTATTAAGAATTGAGTAAACATTCTATAATCTGTCCTTAAATCTGATAAACAAAATTATTATATTTTTATTCATCTTTACATTTTGACTCTTTTTCTCAACTGCATGACTGAATGAGAAGAAAATGAACAAAAAATATAAATGTATGTGTAATTCAAAGAAATTTAAAAAACTATTATAAATATAATTTATATTAAATGCAATTATTATAAATAACACAAATATTAATTTCCAAAGTTTGGGTTAGATAATCAATCATTATTTTATTATGTACTTAGAAAAATTTTTCATAGATAATATTTGCAAAAATATCTTTTTACTATGAATTATTAAAGAAAAATACAAGTAAAGTAGGCATAAATGCATTCCAAGATTTGAATTACCATAACAATTTTATTTAAATTACTTAATACCTTGACATAGCAATTGTTGCTTTTAATCAACCGAAAATACTCCGTGCTTCTAATATTATGTATATTTTTTATTATTTAACTTTTTAGTGTATCCTCCAATATCATATAAATAATAATATATAATGTATATAAATTATATATTTTTATTTAAAATAAAATTTTTTCTATATTTGTGTGTAATCAGTTCATTAAGCCTTTATATTTACGTAATCATAATTATTTTAGTTTGTCCTGTTTCTTTATTTTCGTTTCATTTCATTGAAATTAATTTGTCCTAAAAACTTGTACTCATTTTCATGCAGTAAAAGTTATTGGAATTTGTAATGAATTCTCTTCTAATTGTTATTCTATTAGTTTGTTGTAAAAATAATTTGACCTAAATTTTAATTGTGCCATTTATATATCATTTTCAATAGTTTGGTTTTATATTTTAAATTAAAATCATTTATAGCTCATTTAAGAATCGGATTTTCATTAACTTCGTTTTGATCTTTATGAACCCCATCCATGTCCACATAATTTATTGTTTACCATTTCAGAAGATTAATTTTCCCTCAAAATAATTTAATAGTAAATTTAAATCAAGTTAATTGCTACTTTAATCCTATTTATGACTCTTTTGATTTTTTATAATGTTCTGCATTCAAGTTTAGCTTTAATTTATCTATCTAACATCTGTCGTAGAAATTAAACATTATATTATTTACACATTTCAAAATGTTCGTGTACATATTAATTACTTTCACATGTTTACACATTAAGTTTATTACTTGTTTCGAAATGTACCCTTCAAAAGCAGACTTTCCATCATGTACAAAAACCTTGTTAAACTGATACATTAATAATACTGATACATAACTTCAAATGCACTTTCATTAGAGATAAAGTATTGTTAAAATAGATGGTGTTAGCCAGCAGCTTTCAAATTACTGCCTACGAAAGTTGCAACAGTTTATTTTTGAATTTTTAATTCGTTAAATATCATTACACAAACATCTCAAACTATTATCTAGAAGAAATATGTATGTTATAACACAGCTCATAGCAGTAATATTTCCAGCCATTCGGACCAATTGTTGATTTTTCCATCATTAAATATTGCTCGATGCCTATCCTCTTTGCAGGACATCACTTCCTGTGTGTATTCCTAACGATTACTTTAATACCTTAAGGATACTTTCTTTTCATTAATATTTTACCACCCTATGGACCATAGATTTTGATATTGCAAGTATTTGTTTCCCGGTTAAAGTATAGTATTCTGTTCAAAACGAATTCTGAAAATACAAATTCTGAGTTTTCACATTCGATAACTTTTCTTTCTCAGGTTTCATGAATGATGTCCAGCAAGTTAAGTTCTTATTGCCTTAATCATTTAAAAGTATTGTTTACTGCATTATATGATATAGTTAGAAGCTTGGCCTTTTCTCTATTTTCCTTACATTGCAATTTAAATCCATTTATTTTCCTAGATTGAACAAATGAACGACTGTAAGATAGGTGCATTTCAGCTTATTAAAATATAATGATTAAATTTGCTGAAATATCTTCACCATAATTTTTCATCAGTGGGAATAAACTGTATTATATTTAAGTAATTTTTGTGAAAATAAACATTATAATGGAGAAATTTATAAGGATAGACCCATTTTGAAAATGGTCTCAAGATTTTGTATGAAGGAAATAAGATTTTTTATAATAAATTGCGTCATAAAACAATGTTAATTTTTAATTCAACTATATTCACCAAAAATTATTTTCATTAAACCGACAAATTTTCAAAACTTCTTCACTTATCTCAAAATGTATTCTTTCTTTATTTTGCTATTAAAGAACGCTGAACACTTAAGCATAATTTTCAGTACCTCAATTTATTAAAATATTTTTTTCTTCATTTGTATATTAAAGTTCAGTATAGAATAATTACGCTATTGTTAACAGAATTTCAATTTTAAATGTGTGATTGAATTCTAAATGTTTCAAAGATACTAAATTTTGAATTTATTTCAGTTTCATCCCATTTTTATTAGATTTAGAAATTACTATGAAAAAATAATGTTTCAATAAAATGAACTCTTTGTTTTCATACCAGTAATGAAATTTGTAAAAATGTATTTTAAATAGCTATGTTTATACATATTTTCTGTATTTATTTTTCTGGACATTACTTAACAGGAATATTTTATTTTATATTTTTATTATGGATTCACATAAGTTTTCAAAAACTCTTAATATAATTCTTGCACAAACAAAACTACTATTTTTTGTACTTGGATCTATAATTAAAATTGAAATGATTAAAATACTGAAATGATTCACATTTTAGAACTTAGAATGAGTACATCATTTAGGTATTAAAAATTTATTGGTTTCACTAAATGAGTTGTAATGAGCATTTAAATGTGATCTTATAAGCAATTTTGTAAGCTTAAAAAATTATATTATACACATTTCTCATTATCTTGAATACAAAGGATGTAATGAAAAGCATGTGGTATTGGAATAAGAAATTATATATTTTTAATGAGTTTACCCCTGCACGGTGTCAATTTTCAAACATTAGGACAAAATCAACTGGAAATTATTATTTAATGTCATTACAAAACAACCATGCTCAAGATGGAAATTGAAACCACGAAAAAATGAATTGAATACCTTAGAGATTCTACCTCTGCAAAATAGATGTGAGTTGAGTCAAAAGAAAAAGTAAAACGTCAGCTTAAAGTGAGTACGTTTTTAAGTGGAATTTAATACACACACTCATAAGCAAATCAAAAGTCATTGCTATTATATCAAGATATTCTCCAAACAGGTTAAAATAACTAGAATGGATGCAATGAAATCCAACATATCTTCACAAATTATAACTAAATTTGAAGAATATAATTCGAAGCAACTAAAAGGTTTACATGTTTGTTTTCAAATAAGTCCCTTAGTTTTATAAGATATAAGATTGGAAACGAATACACAAATTGGAAAATTATAATTTAAAACTTACAAAATTTTTCCTAAGCTTAAATTTCTTGATTCTCTAATGAATGAAAAAACGAATTACATGTCATTTGAATAACATTTTTAACTCATTGACAAGACAGAATTTCATAGTATATACTTTGTTTATAAACTTGATCAGACTGCCATATTCCTTAAAAATTTAGATTCATCCAAATAATACAATGGAATAAAATAGATAGATAGATCAATAATTAAATTAATATTAATTAATGGTATTCAATTATGGAATTATATAAATAGAAAATTTCTGTTAAATAATTTCTTAAATTCATGCTAAGAATACATTCTTCAATTTAATATTCACCGCAAAAGATGGTAATATTTGTTTTATAGTAAATTTTACTGTGGAAAGGACAATATACTGTAATATAAACATCACCTCAGAAACTACCGATTAACTTCACAACGTCTGTAAGTAATTTCTTAAGACGAGATGTTCAGCGTCATTTAGCTCCAGGGAGTGAAAAGCAGTTTATGGAAAGTGCGCTTGAATTTGCCGGGAAGAACAATTTCTGCATAAAGGGCGAAAATCCCTAAAGTCGTTATCTTAAATAATGCTGTCATTATACAGTTGGTGAATGAGTTGCTTTGTTGTAATCAGCTTGCAAATTGTTTTGTTCAGCAGACGTAATTACGACGAATCCTTGTATGCATGCAAGAGGACAGGAAAATTAATTCCGTTTCTTAGAACATTTGACTAGATTATACATGTTTACTGCAGTGAATTAATAGAGTGAATTGAGATTAAATTAGAAATGAAGTAAAACGTTTGTTCTGACTTGAAAGCCTAAACTTAATTTAGAGTGTGCATTTTACAGAATTATTAAATTCCTGACAATCGGGAAGATTTGTTAAAATGCAAGTTCCTCAATTGTATTATACGATAGAATTTAAATAATTATTCTTTAAAACCATGTGCGGTCAATAATTGTCAATATATTTTATTCTTTAACAAAAATAAATCAGAGTAGAGTACTGTAGACAGTTAATAGATTTATCATTTTTATATTTTAGCAATATTTGGGTGTAACTTTTATTTTAATTTTACTTAATATAAAATAAAAATTAATTACTCTCTATAAATTGCATATTAAACATTTGTTGTCTTTAGGATTTTTAATGAACAGATAAATATTTGATAAATATCATCATATGTTTATGTATGCTTTTATTGCTTGTTCAAATTTGAAAAACAAAAAAAAATGAAAAAGTTATTTCAAAATTAAAAGATAGTGTTACGTCAAAATTTAACTGAAAAAAATGTTTACATTATATATATAAACTATGAATGTTATTACTATATTATGAATATTTTTAAATGATTTTAAGAATGAACTTATGAAGTGAAATAAAAAAATTCCAATGAACTATTTGTTAAAAAGCGAAAATTTAATTTCTCATACAAAAATTAAAAAAAAGTAGTTTTTATTACTTGAATAAAGTTAAAATTGAAGGAACCGTAATTAACAATGAGAGACTGCAGTTTTAATATGCTTTCATTGATTAAGGTTTATTTATAATATAACAAATATTTATCTATATAACAAAATTTGACTTCTCCAAACATATGGGACACCATTGGAATCACATTATAGTTCAACGACTATATGATTCAGAAGTTCAAAAACAATTTACAAATTTAACTGACAATTTTACATAATATTTTTACTCATTAAGCAAACAATTTTCAAAACAATCATTTTACTTTATAATAGGAAATAATTAGGAAAATTTCTTATTTTTGCAAAATTCTTATGTATATATATTCATGATGATGTGTGTGACAGTAAAATCTGTACAATTTAAAATTTAAATCCAAATCAAATTTTGATTTATTTGTTATTAATTTTGAAATATTAGTAAGAAATATTTTTTGTCTGTGGATGTCATATATTAATTATTACAATTTTTTTTTAAATTCTATGATTCCTCAAGCAAACTAGTACAAAATTTGAGAAATGAATTTTGGTAGATAGTTAAAAGAAATATTTTTACTCTGAATGATTTAGTAGCCATTCGCATATCAATAAGACATCATATAAATATGGGTATGTGATAAAAATGTCACTGAAAGAAAATCACGATAACTTTCGAAAATACAATTTCATCATGAAATTGAAGAATTGTCAAACTATGCAAAAAATTATCAAGTTTTAAAAAATGTTAAACGAAAGTGAAAACATTAAAAAGTACTGTAACACTTACTGCTCAAATTAATTAAGAAAGCATTGTATGAATATTCTATAAAATTGAGTTCAATCTCAGAAGAAACTCTGAGGTTTTCTGAGAATACTACCTATCTAAATTCAATAATTATGGTGATATTAGATCATTCCTGCTGAATTGTAGTTTATTAAAGCAATAGCTTACATATTTGTTCTTGGAAATAAAGATGATTTTAAGATAGCACTAAGAACTATTATTTTTCAGGTAAGAAAAGAATTACGGGTATAAAACAAACTTTTTTTCAAATATTATAGATATAAATATTTTGTCCAAAAACTTATACTTTTTTAAATGAGTGATAGAAGGATAGTTAAGAAAATAAAATTGGCAATCTTAGTATGCATTTTTTTAATTTAGTTCAAACAAAAAATGTTTTCTGATTCAGTTAGATTTACAATTATTAATAGCATGAAGTTACTTTCACTAATATGGTCCTCCAATGAGTTTACATTTAATCCATGATATGAATAAAAAATATTTTTTCTTTAATTGCTATCAACAATATTTAAGTTAAAGCTTTTTTTTAGATATATATAACGTTTGTAATTTAATGAATTTTTTAAATTACATATTTTATTGCTTTTCATATTTCCAAATTTTTTTTAGAAAACTTCAAATCTAAATTTCAAAAAAAACCTTATCAAATCACAGTGAATTTTATAATAATTCTTCATTTGGATTGCATTTGGGCTTTTATAACGCTCAGATTGGTTTTAAATTAATATTTCAAAATCTAAATTCATTTCTCCTAAATTAAAGTTGTTATAATGAAGGATTTTTATATTGCATACATTATTATTTGCATTCTGAACATCATATTTGGAAATGATTGCTAATTTATACCAAGAATATTAATTTGAAACGCTTTGTTTTAGTCGGCACAAAGAACTTTTACAACTATTATATTGATTAACATTCATAAGTCAAAGTTATGTGCCCTTGTATTTTTTCAAGTCAGACTATATTCAAAATTAATAACAAGTAAAATCATCTCAATTAATATTTTCATATTTTTGAGATTCGAATACTTATTCGTTTGTATAAAATACAAACTTTGTAGAAATATTTATCAATGTATAAGATATATTAAAAAATCATTTTTTAAAAATAATTTTAGTAATTTAGCAAGAAATATAAATTTAAAAATTTTGAGTAATTAATGCAAATGATACGCAAGATAATTACTTCAATGGAATGAATTATTTTAAAACAAAATTTGACACTAAAACTGAAATGCAAATTAGCATTCAAATTGAAAAATAGTTAGGTAAGAAATGTTGAAGATTATACATCACCGTCTAAATATTTTTAAGTAATTTATATTTAAAAATTAGTATTTAAGATTCAGATAATAAATTTGAAAAAAAGAATCAATAAATTGGAAAGTTTATAGTTTTTTCCCATACATTTGTAAGTATTTGATATTAGATTTCTTAACTGATTGATATTTTTATGCTTGATATAAATAAAAATAAACATATATAATCAAACGTAATCAGAAAAAGAAACATAGTGAGTGAAACAATATTTCTAGAATTTTCTTTTGTTCTTCGAGAATAGCACCACATTTAATAAGTAACTTCACATTAATAACGTCCTTATTTCAAACAAGGCTTGTGTTTCTATTATGAGTATTTTCAAGGCTATAAGTTAGATGTTAAGTAAAGATTAGTGATTTTCAGGATTTAAATTTTTTATAAATAATGAATTTTAAAATAAAATGCTTTTTTTAAAATAAATATATTTATTTTAAGTATTGAATTCATGGTAGTTATTATTTGAAAAGTACCGATGTTATCCATGGAGATTTATCCAAAGGTGAATTATGAAATAGTGTTCTAATGAACGAAAGAAATTAAAAGTAAATTTCTCGTATATTATCGACATATATCTTTAAGTAGGTCTTCAATAGTAATTTCAATTCTAATAAATTTATAATTAGATATATTTCGACAATATTACTAAAAATAGAATAATGTTGAAAAATGTAAATTTAGCAAAAATTAAGAGTATGTAGATATTTTATGAGCTTTCATATATATATGCATACATACATAAGAATAAATGGGTTGCTTCATCGTTTGTCAATAAAAATTTTATACTATTATTATTTTATGGCAGGAAAATAAATTTTAAACTCAAGCTAAATAAGGAAAAGAAAGTTGCACATAAAATTTCCTTTGCAAATAGTGTCTGTATTACTTATTTGTTAACAGTTATATAAAGGTTTCTTATATCGAGCAAAAATAAAATATGTAACGTGTTCTAGTTAGTTTATAAATATTTAATTATGTAGGTATTCTCTGTCTGAATATTGTTCTTTTGTTGTTAGTTACGGATTTTTTTTCATTTTTATAAAATATAATTTTTTATTGACATATCAATATAAAAATCTTGAAAAGTATAATATCCTGAAAAAGAATCATGTAAAATTTAAAAATCTAAATTGCAGGTCAAAATTTTTGGAAAGCTGCTTTAAAAATTAATTTTCTTTCTAAAGTGAGTTTCATATTAATACAAAATATAATGCATTAAAAATCGTATTATTAAATTAAATAAATTTGACTTGCATAGAAATGCATGGAATTTGAATATACGTTCTATTGTACATTTGAATGTTAAATTTCGAAAAAAGAAATTGAGTTAAATATTAAGATAATCGAGTTTTATTAATAAAATATTTCATTTCATTAATCATAATATTCTTAGTTGAAAAATCTAAAGAATCAACACAATTTTCTCGTAACCATTAATTGATATTACATGATAATAATTGATATTTGAAAAGTTTTGATATTAATTTATTTCAAGACATTTAATCTACTTCGTTCTTAACAGTTCAAAAAATATGAACGCTATCAAAAAATAGAAATAATGAAATGATTTGTAAAAATATCATATTTTCATTTGTAGGCAGTTCAAAAGAAATTGACAATTATAAGAATTCCAGGAAATTTCAAACGTGAAACGTTTCTTGATGTCTGGGAATAAGACTAAGTTGCATGATTAATTCTTATGCCAGTCTTATTCAGATTGTATTTTATGTGTGTATAACGAGATTTTCAGATTACGATTGCGTGTGTTGCATGAAGAAATACGTAAATAAATAAAATATATACATTTTACAGTTATTTTGCTCATGACAAAAATATAAGAGGGAAACAATACGAAAGCAAAAATAAATTCGGCATTTAATTCTTTTTAGAGTAAGTTTGATAATTGATTTAATATTAATTTTATATTGTCAATAAAGCAAAGTCTTTTAATAAAATCTAACAATTAATTCGTTTATTATAAGTAGAGATTTTACTAAATTATTTATTAGCTTTAAAGGTTTACTACCACAATTCAAAATTATATCTTTCATTTTCGCCTTTTAATATATTAAAAAAACAATAAATAAAACAAGCAAACAATTATCTTATTAATCTATGAATAAACATACGCAATCATGAAAAATTTACAATAAAAATGTAAAACATACTGATGGAACTCAAGGTCATTTAGATTTCAAGTAAACTAAAATTTACAATCCATTTAACTTGAAAGAGAAGGGGTGTTTCCATTTTCTCTGCTTTTTTGTAGCCTTGTTATTACATAAGGAATTAGCGGGACTTACAACCCCAACTAGCTCAATAGTTATAAATATACTACATTAATCACTTCACAAGAAGCCTCATGACTGGCTGGACTCTCCAAATTATAACATTATATAAATTCATTGAAGAACCACACGCATATCGCTGAAAATACGAAAACCTCAGTCATGAAACAAAGACGACTCATTGAGAAAGGGAGTAATATCGAATGTTGATATCAGTGCTATATTCTAGCCTGTATTATGTTCAGTTCTTGTAGATGAATAATAATACTTTTAACTTGATACACCAAACAATATAAAAATGAAATTTTGTGTCCGAATATCTGGGATTTAGACATTTTTAATTTGAAGATTAATTTAAATTACAAGCAACTCCAAAATTATCCGTCTACTTCACATTGCTTAAATTAAGTTACTAGGAAAATGTTTGTTTCTGACAATAAGAAACTTTTCAAACTTGAAAAATAATAGAATATTATTTGAAATTAAGATTCATTTTACATTTTTGAGTTTCTTCCTCTTGTTTTAATTACCAATTTAAAGTAAATTATTCAAAATTATATTAGCAGTTAAAATAAGGTAAATGACAATTACTATGACTGCATAATATTAATATATATTCAGTTTAATTGAAACTATGAAATTGGGAGCAAGTAAATTTTATAAGAAAAACATTACTTGCTCCGGCGTTAGTCAGTTGAAAACAATTGAAATATTTTAGGGATATAAATTTCAATTGTTTTCATCTAATGTAAAATTTGACAAGTTTAGTGTTGCATTTTTCCTATTTTTATGCTTTTCCTGAAATGTCCTCACATATGCTATTTTGTTGAACAAGTACTCTCAAAGAGCCATTGAGTTTTTATTTTCCTATAATTTTGTTTTTAAGTTTTTGAAGAAAGATATTAAAAAATTGATAGCCTTTTAAAATTTAAACACTTAAAGGTTTCATACCATCTCATTGTACAGTATTGTGTTACCACATGCCAAAATAATATTCCAACAAAAATTAAATTAATCCCTTTGATTACAGTTTGATTTCTTATATTATATATAAACTTTATTTAATTAATAAGTGGAAATATATTTTCCTTATTAAACCCTTATGCAATTCATATTATTTTATATAACATATGTTGTTAAGAAACTGCTTCATATTTTCACTATTGAGACTGACTTTTGAAGATGGATTTAATTGTTTACTTTCAAAATTCTGAGAAGAATTTTTAAAACGGAAACAGTGTAACAACTACCAATAACTGAAATAAAAGTCACGTAATTTAATTTTTCAAACATTTAAAGTAATTACTATATTTAAACTTTAAAACTTCTGTTATATTTCAATATCGCTTTCAATCTTATGATATTTTATTTTGTCAACTAATTTTAGATTTTTCAAAATAATACTTTCTTTTGAAAATTATCAATGCATATTCTGGACTGTTTAATTTATACTATTGAGTTAAGATCATTCCTCAATATTTAAGTCTCATAGTTAAAAAGTTCTATTTTTAATAGTAAATAAAGTGAAGACAGCAAATATAGTTGTCTTGTATATTGAAATAATTAATCATAAATTTTCAGAAAGTTAATAAAATTTTTAAAAGTTAAGTACAAAAATAATGTGTATTTTGATTAATTTGCTTTGTATAACTGTTCATTATATTACAGTTTATTGTAAAGATGTGCAAAGATGGATCGCTTTTTCAAATTTAAACATTTAAAAGTTTGCATACCATCTATATGTATAGTATTTTGTTGCCATATACTAGTGATTATAACAGATTTGATTAAATTATAGAATTAATTGATGAATACAGGAAAAATATGAATTAATACTTTTATCAAAATATGCTTTCTTTCTTCAAAAAATATTTTATTATTTTTCAAATTAAAAAAAATAATATTTTATATTCTTAACAGTTGTAATTTTCGCTAATCATACAAAATTATTAAAGAAGGTTTATAGCAAGATCTGTTGTGTGGTGCTATATTCTACTTTCTTTTTTATGAAAAGGAATAATACACTAAATTAGTGTCTTTATTTCAAATGTATTCCCTGTTTTAATGTAACTCTTAAAAATAAAAAAGCTTATTAACAAAGATGTTTTAATTTTCTTTAGAATGTATCCTTAGTAAAATTGTAGTGTGTAGAGTATATTTTCAGATTATAATTATTCAGGAATATTTGCTTAAGTATATTTAAAGTATTCCAAATTATCATAAACTTTATTGTTAGTTTTTAGAATTATTTGAAATTTTTGTTACTCATAAGGAACATACTTTTATTAATATCTCTTTCTTATCGCAGTTTATGCATTGTAAAATTTATAATAAGGAAATGAAATTTATATTTAAATGGATATTTATAAAGTTTTTGTGATACAGTTTTATGTTAAAAAATAAACAGTTATTAATAAGTACATTTAATTACAACTGAAAATATAAACTTAAGAAAATTTATGTTTGAGTTCTTAAATAAAATAATAAATTGAATTATTTTGCAGTTGTCAATACAAAAACTACAAATAATTACATTAGACATGTAGTCTTGTTCAGTTATTAATATTTTTATACCAAATTTAGTATTTTCCTCAACTGAAATGAAATTAAGCTGCTGAGCATTTATGCAACTTAATAATTATTCAATTTCATTTTTTATACCTGATGCATTTCATGTAAATTTATTATTTATAAAATTATAATTATTTTTTCCTGCTCTTTGATAATGCCTTTCAAAATATGGTAAATTTATTAAGATATTTAATTTACAGGAGAATTGTAGTTACTACAATCAGCTGTTTGGAAGTTCAGTGTTTATTTTTTTATTTAAGTTTATGCTTTGTGTAAAAACCACCATATTCATTGAAAAATACTCAATTTATAAATCTCTAAAAAGCTATTAAAAATTAAATTTTAATTTTAGTTTAAGTTTTTGATTCTTTTGAAGCAAATGTTTATTTAAATTATATAAAGTTAGATTTTAAATAAGTTACAAAATATCAGACATAACACACAAATTCCTTGCAAAAATTTGTTTTCGCTAACTATTACTTTTCTATTTATATCCAATTTATTAAGTAATTCAGTTTCAAAACTAAATTTCCTGTGATTGAAAATTTCATGCAAGTAAATAAATAAATAAATATCGCATGAATCATTAAAAGACAATTGTTCTTACATTCGTAGTTAAAATTGAAATCTTATCTCACAAATTATTTTATTGTAATAAATTTAGAAAATAAATTAAGAATTCAATTAGAAAAATGCAAAGGAAGTTAATTTCATGATGTAAAATTCTTAATTTAACAAGATCCCTTTCCTTTTTAAATCTTTTTTATAGAAATGTATTTCTGTACAATCCCGTGAATAGTAGATTTACAAGTACCCCTGTCTACACTCTTATTCAAACTAAAGTTCTACCTTGTTGTGAAATGATATTATATTGAGGAAATTGAGTTGTATCTTAAAACAAGGAATCATATTTTGAGCCGCAATTTCACTATCATTTTATAGTATATATATATATATATATATATATATATATATATATATATATATATATATATATATATATATATATATATATATATATATATATATATATATATATATATATATATATATATATATATATATATATACACTACTGGCCATTAAAATTGCTACAACAGGAAAGCGGGCACACCACACACGTGAAATTTGCATGACAGGTAGAACTTGCTGTGATATGCAAATTATTAGATTTTCAGCGCATTCATACAAAGCAGGTAACAGTAGCGACATCTACAAATGTGTATAAAACCAGAGATTTGAAAGCAGTTTTCTCATACTCAATTTCCGTTTCAACGTTGTTTTCGGCAAAGAAAGTTGTTTTAATGCCTTGTGTAACAAGAAGAAATGCCTATCAGTACGTGTCTGACTTTGATCGAGGAAGGATTATAGCCTACCGGGATTGCTGTTTATCGTACCGCAATATTGCAGCTCGCGTCGGTCGAGACCCCATGACTGTTAGCAGAATATGGAATCGATGGGTTCAGGACAATCATACGGAACATCATGCAGGATCTCAGCGACCCCCATCACTAACAGCAGAGAAGACAGACATCTTATCCTGCATGGTCACAAGGGATCATACAACCACGTCACGAACCCTGAGTCGAGAAATGGAATCATTTGCAAGGCAACAAGTTTCTGCTCGAGCATTTCAACGACGTTTGCAGCAGCATGGATTGTCTGCATGGCGACCATGGCTTCGGCTACCATTGACGCTGCGTCACAGACAGGAGCGTCTTCAATGGTGTGATCAGCGACGAACCTGGACGCGGGAATGGCATCACGTCATCTTTACAGATGAATCTCGGTTCTGTATACAGGACCATGATGGCCGCATCCGTGTTTGGAGGCATCGTTGAGAACGCGCATTGGCAGCTTGCTTTGGATATCGCCATACTGGCTTATCTGCTGGAGTGGTGGTATGGGGTGCCATTGGATACTCGTCTCGATCACCTCTTGTTCACATTACCGGTACTTTGAACAGCAACCATTACATTTCCGATGTGTTAAGGCCCGTGGATCTGCCCTATCTTCAAGGCCTTCCTAATGCTTTGTTTGAACAGGATAATGCACGACCGCATGTTGCCCGTACTGTTCAGAACTTCCTTGATACGGAACAGGTTCGACTGTTACCCTGGCCAGCATGTTCTCCTGATCTGTCACCAGTTGAGAACGTGTGGTCAATGGTTGCCGAGCGATTGGCACACCATCACTCGCCATCCACTACTTTCGATGAACTGTAGCATAGTATTGAAGCTGCATGGACTGAGATCCCCGTGCATGCTATACAATCTCTGTTTGACTCCATGCCTAAGCGGATAAATGCTGTTATTGCAGCCAGAGGTGGCTGCTCTGGGTACTGATTTCTCAAGATCTATGCATCCTAATTTCCTGTAAATCTAATCACTTGTTCTTTCCACTATAATGTATCTGTCCAGTAAATATCGTTCTGTTATTTGCATCCCTTCTTGGTGTAGCAATTATAATGGCCAGTAGTGTATATATTTTTAGAGCAAAATTAATTCTATAATGTGATTTTGATGATGTTAAACAAGCATTTCAATTTTCTTTCAGATCCTTACTTTGTTTTAACATTAAACATCATAAAACTCAAGATATAACTTCACGTTAATGAAAATGTCCACTAATAAATGTTTGTCTGTGTTAATGATAACATTTTTCATCTCAAAAATGTCTAATATTAAAATATTAAAGTTAATTAATGAAGTTAACATGAGCCCAGTAATGCCATTTTTGAAGTAAGCAAGTTTCACTTTTTTATATGTTATAACTAATGAATTATTTTCAAATAAAATTTAAAACAAATATCACATTTTTATTCAACGTATTCTTAAGCTACATCCTATAATTCTGTAAGTTCTCTTGTTCACTATCAAGTGTTCTTTAGGTATTTTAATAATATTGTTTTAGATCCCATTTTACAATCGCAATTTTTTTTTCTAAGATTTTCATTCATAAAATATTACAGTTTGTCTAATATGCGAAATGTTTCTTCCAAAATCATTTGACAATTTTTCGCTTTTTTCCTCGTGAGAAAATTACAATTCGGATTTATTCTATTTTAGAAATATTTTCACAAAGATGATTTTAAAACAATTTCCATTTTAGAACATTTAAATATTATTTTTTTCCTAATTTTTCTTTTTACTAGTTTTTTATTTTTATAACACGGGCTCAAAATATTTATTTTCATAACGTTAAATTGTTTTCCTGTCTTCATATTTTTTCTCGGCTTTTATTCAGTAGAGCATTTCAAAGAGAATAATTTTATCTTAAAAAAAACATAATATTTACTTATCTGAATAATTTTCACCATTTTGATATTAGTTTAAGCATTTAACATTCATTACACTCTGATTTTTATCATGTTTTGATGTCGCTTTCATATAACTTTCATATTTAAAGAAATTTATTTGGAAAGCTTTTAAATGTGTCTATTTCATTTTTATTTTGTTTCCCCAAAAATAATTAATATGACATATTATATTAGCCACTAATTTATATAAACAGTATTAATGAATTTGAAGTATTATATAATTATTTGATTTAGAAACACTTTAACTACAAGATTATTATTCTTGAGTAAATGCTTCAATTTAAAATTTACAATTTTATATTTAAGTAAAGAATTGCACTATAATGCCGTACATAAGTATTGTCAACTTCATTAATCAAAATTGTATGTATTTACTTCAAATATATTATTACTCTTGTACTTCAATTTTAAGCAACCAATTTCATTTCATCAAAAATATATTTTTAGCTTTATGCATAGTGCTTCTGTTTTATTTCTTATACATATATATATTTCCTTTAAATATTTGCTGTCAAAATATTCCTTCTCTTTTTACAATTTAAATTTATTTGAATGAATGAATTTATTTTACATATTGCAAATTTTCATTAATAATCAAAAAACATGTTTAATTTCTTAAATATTACTTTGAATGGTACAACAGAACAGATAGTATTTACAGATTCTTTATTAAGATAAATACGATGAGAAGAATATCGCTGTAAAATTTATAACTCTTAGCCATGTGAGCATTTTATTGATAATTGATTAATTTATATATATCTATCAAAATTCACTGAAAGCTTTTTTTCATAACCGAAAAGCAATCTTGAAACAAATTTCTTTACACTTAGCCAAGAACTACCAAATGTAATTTAGCAGAATAGTACTCTGCATCAATATCTTCATAATTTCATTTAAAATTATTTTGATCTTTGTTTCCAAAAAGTTTTTTTCCTGAAAAGGACTTTTGAGCAAGAAGAAATTTTCATAATGTTATTGGTTAAGTTATTGTAAATTCGATTATGTTTTATTCATCTGCTTTGAAATAAATTCAAATTTTCTTCTACTAAAATTAAAACAAAAATTGTTCACTGCAATTACATTTCATAGAACATTTTATCAGTTAATATTAGCTAGTAAATTTTGTTCATTTAGGTAACTTAGAATAAAATTGTTTTACATCCTAATACTTTAAAAATGTTAAAAATGATATTTCATAATACGTTTGTAACACAGAATCAATTAATGCATATATTTTTTGCTACAGTCACTAAATTGTTGTTAAGAAAAATTACAATAATAACAGACTGTGTGGAGAACATGTACAAACTGTGTGACTCTAGGATGAGTTAATTATAATTTCTTCCTTTCTTTTTTTAAAAAGCTATTTGCCAACATAATAAATCATGTTTGTAAATAAAAACACGATTGCTCTACGTTACTTTTTAGTGTGAATTGCTTGTAATTATCAGAAATTTTGATATTTTTATATACAGCACTCAGAATACTTTCTATACCTCTATATACTATAATATTAAAAAAATAAAAGGGAAATAGCTTAATGTACTATTAATGCTGATTAAATAAAAATAAATATAATTTTGGTTTATAATTGTCCAAATGCATACATTTTACCTTTTAATTTATTTGAATATGAAGGTTTCAAATAAACGTAAGAGAAATTCTTTCCTTTTATTAAGATTAAAATTAATGGTTCGTACGAGTTACATCAAAAAATAATTTCATTTTAAAATGAAAATATTTTAAAATTATTACACTTATGTATAACATGATGTTAGGTTTTAGATAAGTGAAATTAATTGCGTTTTTACTCACTTAAAACAAAAAAAATGTGTTAAAATAAATAATTAATTATATTTTGTTCCCAATTCCTCGAATAAAAACTATTTCCTTCATATTTACCATTTACTAAACGAGATAAAATTGTAAAAAATATCAATTTCATAAGTCTCATAAACAACATTTTCTATGTCATGATTTGCCAGTATTTAGCCTAATGAGGAGTATTCAATATTTTGTTTTATTTATGTGTTATTGGGTTTATATTTATCAAATCTGACGAAAAGCCATTAAGGAATTTCCTTTAACTTATCACATTTTACCACTCTGCAAGCCATATTTCACTTTCAGTACCAATTTTCCATTAGTATAGATTAACAGACAATATTTAAGAGTTGAAATTAGTTGCATTTCTGCACGCCAAATTTAATGCATGACTTGTGTTTATGACGAGTGACTTCTATATTGTTAGATGAAAGCCTAATCAGGAAAATATACTCCCAGCAGGGCGAAACAAATGTCTGATTAAATATCAATTATTTGAAAAATAACCACTTTTGCATTATTTGAAAGCGAAGATGCTAGGAATGATATATTAAATGTTTCTCAGGTAACTGATTTAAGCATAACTTAAATAAATGACTTCCAACAACTTATTGTTCCTTTTTTATTATTAAACATTTATTGGCATAATGGAAGAATGTTCACAAATCACATGCAAACTTTCACATGCTGATATGCAAAACAATTTACAATTAACTTTCAAATAAAATGCTTTTAGTAATATATAACTACATTTTATTTTCATATATATATATATATATATATATATATATATATATATATATATATATATATATATATATATATATATATATATATATATATATATATATATATATATATATATATATATATATATATATATATATATATATATATATATATATATATATATATATATATATATATATATATATATATATATATATATATATATATATATATACTTTTTCTCTTATTTTAGTGCTAACTAATTTTGTAGTGAATTATGAAATAAAGTGCTTGCAAAATTTCATAAGGCAGTCTGATAAGAAATTATTGAATTATGCATATTCAGAAAATTTTACTTCAAAGAAGAACTTTTAATTTAGTCTGGAGGTAAAACTGATTTTTTAAAACATTTAAATATCATTTTAATTATAAAAATGTTGAAACGATATTGACATTCAAAAAATTATTAACCATTTCAACTCAAATTTTGAAGGCTCTTTGAATTCAAGATATTTTACCCCTTTATCCTCTGATGCTAATGATTTTGAAATATTGATTTCCGATCATTTTCAATATTTGACTCCCATTTAATTCAATTGCTAAATCAAATAGTCATATCATCATGAAAACTGCTTATCTCTTTATCAAGAGACTGTTTAAACTGTTCAACTGGTATGACAAAATAGCATGGGGATTACCAAAAACATTTACAACGAAGAATTAAATGGCCTGTTTAGCATAAAAACTATATTTATTGGTGAATTGACCTTGTTAAATGAGGAGAATTTACCAACATTTAAATTGTCAACGTTTTTCCTCTTGATTTTACTTGGAAGAGTATAAGAAAACCTTTATTAAAATTTCCAATCGTTACATCTGTTATTAATGACTGGATGCAAATATTAAAGAAAAATTTAATTGAATAAAATTAATTAAAAGAATGAATTATAGCATTTAAAAATAAAATATTGTTTTTTCTATAATATAAAACAGATAACAAATTTATGCAAGTGATCGCTTTAAATTTAAACCAGGCTATATTTTTAAAGTGTAAAATTTTTTATCTGTTTGATATATATTTAAATTTTTTGTAAGCTGTTGCAAATGGCAATAAATGGATTTAAAAATATCATTATTAAGAAGAATGCATCATTTTGGTCTTTGTTAAAATATTGAATTTTCCTGAATCTTCAATGTAACAAAATGCTTACTTAACAAATTAATTTTCATTTTTTTCTTTTAAGAGGTAAAAATATAATTAAATTATATTCACAAAAAATCTACGAATATAAATTATCATAACAGAAATATTTATAATTAATTTAAAATGAAATATCTATAAGAAAGTAATATATATTAAGAGTTTTCCTTAAGAAAATGAAAATTTTATTCTTTAATATAAGTATTTTAATATTAAAATATTTTCAATCATTAACTTAATTTTCATAATTTAATTTTAACTAATATTTGTTAATATATGTGAGTAATTGGCATTCTTAACTAAACCATAATTAGTTTTTAAATTTTAACAATAAATTAAAATTTTAGTAACTTAAATTATGTTAGTTTCAAAAATTTGATCACTAAATCCCAGTATTTATTATTTAAAAACAGTAACCTTTTCAGTGGGATTAGTTTTATCAAAACTATAAGCTGTTGAATAACTTTTGGGCTTATAATTTTATTTCCCAGTGAGAACCCCAAAATTAATGTAATTTGAAACTTCATTAAATACTGATTTCTTTATGACTTTTTAATCTACAGAAGATATGTTTTTTTTCTTTTTATGCTGCATATTTTTCCATTCGAAACTTGGTTTTTTTGTTTTTTACTTTCAGGAAACAAAAATACCCTACCACAAAATCAAACTCAAACACGCAATTCTCTCATTTGCATTTATAATATACTTGGTGACGTGTTCATGGTAAGAAATAATTCTCCCATATCATGAGCCCATGTATACTTGTTAGAGAAAGCATTATTTATCGCTTTCTTTTAAAAATATAGTATAAGATAGTTGTTGCAATGCATGAATTTTTTGATATTTAAGATGATTAAGACAACATGTTTTTGACAAAATTTTATGAAATGCATTTGTTGAAATCAAATATATATTATTATTTTTAAATTCGTGCGTTACTTTGTATATTAAATAACTCCATATTTTTCATGAAAAGCAGAATTTTACAATATAAGTAATTTCCTCATACAAACTGGTGTTAATAATTTTAAAATTAATCATACAATCATAAAGGATATATCTTATTTTTTAAAAAAATGAGATGGAATTATTAAAAACAATACGTTGCTTAATGATCATGCAGGAAAAATGTATCAAAATTTTACTAGTTTCACATATTTTTAAGCTTATTTGTTAATTTTGATTTTATTTATTAATAAGTTATTTATTTAACAACAGTTTATACATATATATGCAGAAATAATATATGCTTGTTTTATAGATTTGGAGTAAAATATTGTTTTATAAGTGCTTAATATGCTGTAAAATAGAAAAAATATATTACTTACGAGAAAATCTTGATTGAAGTCAGAAAATTTTATATTATATAAATTGTTTAAAGTACATATTTACAGTAAAAATATGTTTTATGGTGCTCTTAAATATACATTATTGTTTATCTAGTTATAATAAACAGTATAAATTCATATTTTAAAACCATAAATTGGAATTTTATAAGAAATTAATCAATAGAAAGATCTACTTTAATATTGAATGTAAGTACGTCAATGTATTTCAATGATTTATTAATTGTTAAAACCAGTCATTTTCCCTTATTAAATCATGGTTTTGTATTTATAGTATTGTTATAAAGAACACTGAAATATTAAATGGGTGTTTCCTTCAGTTCTTATCAATTACTGTTGTAAAAATGTTTCACTTATTTCATAAGATAGATTTTTATTCTTGACTTGAAATATCAATAATTAGCATTTTACCTAGTTAAATTTAATAAAAATAACACTTATATAATTGTTTTAATCATAAGAATGCATCAAATACTTATGAATACTTTACGTATATTGAATTCATTTACAGTTTTATTCTTGTTTTATCTAATGCCACACCTAAAATTGTTAAACAGTAAAATCTGATACTCTAACTCATGAACAAATTCATTAATAATTCAATGTTTTGGTAATTTGTTATAGTGAATAACTGGTTGTTTTACGTGAAACATTTTTATTCCCTTGACTGCCGAAGAAAACTTATGAGATTTACTCTTCAGTACCACGAATTTTCACACAGCCATTCGTAGTTATGCGGTATATCGCAGGAAAAGAAGCTGCATGCTTTCCATTCTAATTAATTAGATTTATAAAGTAAAAAAAATATTTTATAACACGTTGTAATGAAAATGGAATTAAAAAAATAAAGTAAACTATTCGAAACAAATAATAATAGCAACATCTGGAACAATTAATAGTTTATCCCGTTCCAAGAAATGCTCCGCTCTCAGAATTGCCCTTTCTTCTTTAAAATAAGAAACTTCGTTGTAAATAATGTCAAGGACATTCTATTGAATTCCAAAGCCACGTTTATATCTTTACTGATAGCAGAGCATTACAAAAACTACCCCTTTGGAAAGCGTATATATACTCCCAGAATATATACGTTTTTCAAAGGTGTAGTTATATATACACCGGAATAGCGTATATATACACCAGCTTAGCGAAGCGTATTTATTTGCTCGCGGCAGTCAAGGGGTTAATATATAATAATTAGTATTTTTAATGATGCATTTGATACACTCATTTGTTATTTCTTTCTTCTGATTAAACTTTACGATGAAATTTTATATGTATAAATGAAATAATATGACTTATGCGGTTAAAATGATAATGTTGAATAGAAATAGAATCTACATATATGATGAACATTTTACAAACAACCATAAATAATTAAAAATTAAGAAAAATATTAACAGAGAAATAATAAGGATTTTAATGTTAAAATTATCCTTTGCTTAAAAAGTACTTCGTTAACTGTCACACTTCCAACTTTCTTGGGATCTGAAAGGCATGCAAATATTATAATGGAAATAAGTTACAATATGCTTTTTGAATTTTACTTATAAAAAGGAAAATATGCATTTCTAAATGAAGTATCCATTTTTTTAAATTGAATTAATGAAAACTTACTATGATGAATAAATTGAAGAATAATAAAAATAATGAACATGATATTACAAAAAAAATTAATTAATTGGGAACGACGTGTTTAATTTACGAACTCAATGTAAGTATATAACAATGTATTTAATTAAAGAGCAAATTATTTAACCAGAATCTGATTCTTATTATTGATTTCACGGAATGATTTCATGATATTCATGTGTTATTAGAAGCTGTTCCCTTTTAATCACCTGTAAATAGTAATAACCCCGTTAATCAATAACTATCAGTATTTTTATAAGTTCTAAAACACATAAGTCACTTATTAAAATAACCCTTCATACAATTATTTTCCTCTTATAAGATAAAATCCTAGATTTTTTTATGATCTCAATTTTTTGAACAGAGCTTCAAACGTAATATTTGATTAAATGGTTGAAATATTT
The DNA here is from genome assembly GCA_037975125.1 of Latrodectus hesperus. Classification (NCBI taxonomy): domain Eukaryota; kingdom Metazoa; phylum Arthropoda; class Arachnida; order Araneae; family Theridiidae; genus Latrodectus; species Latrodectus hesperus. The sequence goes on from CM075857.1 coordinate 61,298,578, forward strand.
CTACAATTTTGGCAGTACTTTACCAAAGAAGATGAAATCTACTCATATTTATTAGTACGTTGCCGAACTGCAAATATAATTATTAAATAATCAAATGAAAGAATAACCAAATCTGCCTTAAAGCATCATTATTTTGTATTTAAAATCATTTATGATTTAGCAAGGATTCTGTGACTTTAAGACTTCCTATAAGTGGACGACTTATTCCTTACCTCTACCGTCTGTGGAAGTGTCAATCTGAAATGAGAAGTGGTCATTTTTTTATTTGAAGAAAAGTGATCTTTATAGATTAAACGAATTTTTTCTTTATGAAGTGCTGATGATGTTGTCCACTATTTATTTTTAATTAAAATATTATCAGTCTCATGTCAGAATAACATGGATCGTTATCTGTAACAGCAACTATTCAGGTTTAGTTGCACAAAAAAGGATTCTGACTGATACCAGAAATAGTTTTATATATGGCAGTTGGTCATACATTACGCCAACAAGTTAACAAAATTATAAAAATTGTTTCAAGAAGCATTATCACGTAAATAATAATGCTGTCAACAATGTTTGCAAGAATACAATGTCTGATTATAATCAATCAACTTTCAAGATATATTTCCCATAAAAAATGAATGAGAAGGCAGCTTCAAATATACTGAATTACTTGTTGAATAATTGCTATTACGAGAGGAAAATTTGACACAAAGGAACAAGAGAAAATTATTATATCCACCCACACAATTATCAAGAGGTATACATATTAGGAATTATGTTACATTTCACGGGATTTAACATTCACTTACTATTATCATGTGAAATACATTTTTTTAATTTTAAAGTAATAAGCATTGACTAATATTGGTTAGAGTACGTAAAATGTGTCGTGATCACAATGTTTTCAAATTAAACTGATATATCTAGAAGTGTCAAGCCAAGTTTAGGGATATTCTGTTAGGTCCTTGCTTCAGCATCGCAATGACTGGCCCACTTTCTGGGCCACAATGGCACTTCACCCCCGCTATAAAAAGGATCCATCACTACTGTCCTTTGTTCCAAACGGTGGGACCTAAAATAGTCAAAGACAATAGGTTGTACAATTGAAATACAAAAATAAATATTTTTTTGTATTTTCTTTAGGAAAAAGAACGCAAATATGTATTTCAGCAATATGTATTTCAATTTTAATGCAAATTCACAGAAAAAGCATTCACAAGTCACACTGCAATTATTTCCTCTGCTATTACTGAAAATGTATACAACAGATAGGAAAGATATTCATAAGTTAAATTATTTTAATTAGAATAAAGTATTCCAGTTACATGGTGAACTTACATTATACAGAAGATTTTAAATATGATCCACAATGCTTTTCTATATTTTTAAATTTATTTTATTTTTAAAAACATGAGATTTTGTCATTATATTTTCACATTCCCAATTTATATTGTAGTCAAGCACTATGTAAAATTTAACCAATTACCTTTGTATATATTGTTGTATTTATTCATTATCACATTCATTTTAGAAATTTTTTTAACCCCTTGCCCTTTATGCCAACACAAAATGGGGTTTAGTTATGTTTATTTTTTTGAATGAATTTGTAGTAGATAATTTTTTACTTTGTATTTGAAGAAAATGCACAACTAACTGTGAGTACTCCAAGAATTAAGGAATATATGAACTTTGAATAAGTTAAGAACACTGAATAGTTTAGTGTCATTAATCGTAAATTATCGTGAATGATTTATTTAATAAATAATAAACTAAAATAAAATATTTATTACAACAATTTTAATAGTTTATAAATGTTTGTAAGGAAAAATTTATATTTTCTTAAGGCTACAATATATATAAATGTTGTTTGATAAAACTTGCTTTATTTTTTTAAACTAAAATATAAATTAAACATTAATTTAATGTCAGTTCATTCTAAAACTGATATCTTAGAAATGCTGTAGATCTTGGAAGCAAAGGAAATATTATGATAAAACCATAAAACAATTAAAATAACAATTCAATTTTAATATTCATTATATCTAATTCATTTAAATTCTTAATGGGTAAAACGCAATAAATATGTGCTGTAAAACAATTAATCCCCTCTTTAAAACATAATTATTAATAAAAACATAATTCTTATTCGCGAAATATAACACATTTCTTTTAATTTCTGTATTTTAAAGTTAATATCTGTTATTATCTGTCTTTTTACTTATATATATGTTTTTATACCCAAAAGGTTCTTTCAAAAAATTTAATTGGCAGAAATAGAATACCATTTTTAAAATTGAAAATAGTTTTGAATATAGATTTGTTATTAAATCTTTCAATATAAGTGTGAATATATTTATAATCCAAGAATTGCACGATATATGTATAACTGCGGGGAAATTTCCTAATGTTTAAGAAAAAATTTTCATCTTAAATATCAGTGGTATCATTAAGCATTTTGGCTCCTATAATATCAAAATTCGATGCCTTTTATTTCTTGTGCTGACAGTGAGAATGAAGTTCTTCAACTTTATTTTTTAATATAGAAATATAAAAAGAAATTAGAAGTTATAAATTATTGTATGCATTTTTCTATGGTTACCAGATATAATATTTTTATTATTTTTAATCTGGAAATAAAATAAATCTTAAAATTAAATTAAAATTTTACTGTATTCAAAGCAAGCTTACAAAAGAAATTAATTTACTAATTTAATCAAAACAAAATGTATTTCAAAAAATTATACATTTAACTTAAGAATACATTTTAAAGAAGAAAATTTAGTTTTATGAATATAAATGCGAAATTTGAAAAGAGAAAAATCTCATAATTCTATAAAATAATTGCTGTATTCAAATGTTGCCAGAAACTAGACTAACTTTAGAGTGCTTAAATTTGATTTCTTAAGAAGGTTGTTTCACATTATTTAGCTCTAGAAAGTGAAATATGCAATTTACGAAAATATGCAAGTTTTAAATGAGAAGAATACTTACTGCATAACAGGGGAAATATCTTAAGTCATTATCTATAGTGATGCAGTCATTATGCAGTTGGTAAATGAGTTGTCTTCATAAAACCACTTTTAAAGTTTCTTATCAAAGGAACAAATTACAAAATATTTCTATTTATACATAGTAGATAAAAACGTTAATTTTCAGAAACATTCTGCTAGATTGTATATTTTTATTAATTTTATAAATTATAATTAAGGTGCACATTACTTTACACATTTGTGTGTGTGTTTTCAGTTATACAAATAATTTATATAGGATTCATATTTTTTTCAACGGCGGGCAATTGGGTGACGAACTCTATACCACAACAAGGCCAGAAACTGCTACTCATTTGTCGTTACCCAGCGGGCACCTGTGAACCAAGTCACGGAGGCGAGTAGCGTTGCCCGCGCCATACCGCCATAAACCCGTTTATAGGGTGGGCCATATTCATACATCATCACAGAAGAAAGGACACTGAAACACAGATAGAACAAAGAAAGAAAGTTACCTCCATGCCAGAACCGGGATTCAAACCCGGGACCCACAGTTCTGGAATCTTGATCGCTAACCACTCAGCCATCAGTCGGCTTATATGAAATATAATGGGACATAATTAAAAAACAATAGAGACTATTCTCTTTTAATGAAAACTAGATAAGTTAAAGGAAAGAAAACAATAATGAATATTTTTAAAAAAATAAACTATTTTATTCTATCGAATTCAATTTGTGTGTTTTTAACCAAGAAAATTTCCAAATACAAAATAAAACTGGGAGAATGATTTTAAAATGTCCTATAAATTAATTACTTAGTTAAAATATAACAAGATTTTAACTACCCCAAATAATTAAAAAATCACTACCCATTTTTAAAAATAAATAATTCTACACCTCAAAAAATGTAAAAATTTCCCAAACCTAAATCAATGAATTATCAGCAAAATTCATATACTATTCATTTTTTATGTGTCGCTAATTACTACTAATGATTTGCAGAAAATACCTACAAAGAAAAATACATTGTTTCTTAAGCCAAAATTAATACTCACCTCAATAGATTATTTACAAATTTCATCTAAATTGACAATTCTTGAATGTAATTAACAATACATTAAGCATTTTCTTGTTATTATTTTTCTTGTTAAGCAATATTGTATTAAAACAAGCTCGAGACCTGTCACGCCATTTATCGGCTTCCATTTTTCATTCACAATCATGTAACCACAAGGGCGTGTTCTTACTTTGTGGCATTCAATGTCCATTTAAAATTAAGTCGCACTTGTTGCAGAAACTTGTGTGCTCATTAATGTGGTAAAAGCTATTGTTGCATGATATTCCAAACCTTCTTTTATGGTCTTTTTTCCATGCAAATATTATAATATAAATTCTGTGCATGAAAGTAGGTGTTATGTTTTAATAATATGCCTTATAATTACGACTTTTTTTTCTTAATGAGACTGTGTTTTTAGATTTTGATGTTAATCTTTGAGTTTAGAATTGGGGCGTATGTTTTAGTATAGTGGTAAGACGCAATTAGGGGATCTAATGTAAAATGCTATCATAAATAAATATACATTACAAATACATAAATAATTTTTAATTATTTCATTTAAAATTTATGAGTGAAATTTTATATTTCAAGCTAACTACGCTTTAATAATTTAGTTTCCCTTCTACAATCAGACAAAAGTATTGATCCCTTAATCGTTGGTGAGTTAACACTTTACAGGTAATCATTGCAAACTCTTTCATTAGACTCAACTTATAAGAGAGCAAAGGCGGTCAAGAAAGCTTCCCATTTTATTACTCAAAAAAGATATGGACATTATTTTTTTCAACCTGAAAGTAAATTATCGTAAGCCATTGCCTTTTTACCCAGCCCCGTGTTATGTTTGTGCTATCTCAGAGACACATCAGATTCAACGGTATCTGCAGTGGTTAATATGCTGTTCAAAGAAAACGTTTAACTTTTCCAGACAAAACATGCCCCTACAAATCAAGCATATATGAATAATTTATTTAGTAAATAAAACTGTTTTCTCCAAGAAATAATGTTACAGTGCAAGGTATTGAGCGGAAAATTGTAATTGAACCAAATTAATTCTCATAATTTAAAAAGATGAATGTAAATTTTTGCTTTGAGTTTTCAATAAATGGGTCTTAATATTTAAAAACAATATTCAAGAAGATGTGTATTTGCTCATAAATCCCCCTGTTTTTTTAACAATATGGCATTAATAATGTTAATATGGCATTATATTTCACAAAGAATACTTGTGGTAGATTTTTAAAGTTAAATTAAATTTTTTGATTCATAAAATTTTATTATTCAACAAAGAAATTTCTTCTGAGAAAATATTTTACTAATATCATTTAACTAGTCCTAGTTTAAATATTGAAGAATTTATGGAATCCTCGTTTGATCATCTGACTAACAATATATGAGAGTAATTAGAAAAGCAATTTTCCTTGTTACAGGATTCAAATCAGTGCTGTCGATTACAGATCGTTCCTGAAATGGTTAAGATAAAGGAATTCTTCATTGAGAGATAGAAAGTAATTCCGAATTTTTCCCAAAATATTTTTCTCCTAGATATTACATAGTGATATTTAAGAATAAAATGATTTAAAATAAAATGGGAATAGAAGTGTCATAAAATTTTAAATAATTGAATAATAATTGAATAATTTATACTGGTCATATAAAAACTATGTTTTTATGTAACCTCTTTAGAAAAGTTTTGATTGTTTATTATAGTTGTCATGCAAAATACTTTTCATTTTTCAAGAAAATGCCAATTTCAATTTAGGTTTAACTGTTAGTCAATGTTTTTTCTACAGCAGAATATGATAGTATTATATATATATATATATATATATATATATATATATATATATATATATATATATATATATATATATATATATATATATATATATATATATATATATATATATATATATATATATATATATATATATATATATATATATATATATATATATATATATATATATATATATATATATATATATATATATATATATATATATATATATATATATATATATATATATATACAGAAAAAAACAGTATATACAGAAAATTCTTTTTCAAAAAAATGCAATGAGTTGGGGGAATCGGGTAATCCAAAGATGTTTAGGCTTAAAAATACTGCTTCTCCAGATGAAAATATAGAGCGACTTATGAATTCTGAAACGTAAATACATTTTGGTCTTAAAAAATTTCTGGATCATTTTATATTATTTCACAATATATGATTTGAAACTGCGAGTGGATCACCATTCATGTAAATGACTGGATCATCCTTTTGATATTTGAATAGATGATATGCAAGCAATATCGTAAAAAATATCCTGTATATCAAAAATGTTGACAATTTAATTAAATATTAAAACTATTTTAACTGTTGTGCGTATGGCAGCTGAAATGGTAAATCTAAATAATAATATAATGTTAATATAAATAAAATCATTCTCTAAAGTTAAGTTCACATTAAGCTATATCACGAAATTTGCTTACTAAATTCAGAAATAATATCAATCATTAAGAAGTGCAAGAAACTGAAAATTAATATTTTTCTAAATTAATTAACGATTAAAGATTGTAAGTAAATTTTATTCGTTTAACTATTATTTTATGCAAAGAAATAAGCAACTTATTTTGTTTCGTTTCCAAATATAATGAAATTTTAGATGAATGATCTCATTCACAAACATATAAAAATACAGTTCAGTATCTGTAAGTAGATTATTTGAAGTACCTTATTCCAATCTAAGTAGTTTAATTTCAGATACAGAATATGTTAGAAAAATATAAATGGTGAAGTTAGAGTTTTTAAGAAAATTGTTTATTTTCAGGAAGTATCATGTAACTTTTTATGAGAATAATTATACAATGTACTTGACATCAAAAAGTGCTTAAAATTCTAGATTTAGCATATTCTCAGAATTATTTTCTTGCATTGACGTAATATAGGTTTGCATGAGAATGAGAAACTATTATTGAAAATCTACAGTATGTAAATCTATTAAATTATGCCTTTCTTTAGCACAATTTTTAATTAAAACCCTTAAAAGATATAAATTGAAATTTTTAAATTAAGATTCCAATCAAAGTAACTTCCATTAATATGTATGAGTTTCATTAATTTTATTTTTCGAGGTAACTTTTATTATATATATATATATATATATATATATATATATATATATATATATATATATATATAGTTTCTTATGAAGCATTATACATCCCTAAAACAATATATGTCATAGTTGATATATTGTTATACTGCATGCTTGTTCATAATGTTGTCAAACATGAGATATTCAAATAATGCCAATTATATTTTTTAATTCAATAAACCAGTTAAAAAAAACAATTTTTGTAAATGTGAAGAAAATTATATGTAAAAACACATAAAATTCCACTAAAATTATCATTTATTGCTTCCTTAATAAATGTTTTATTATAGACGCACATTTGTTTTGTTGATATGATAAAGTATTATGAAAAATTTAAAAATGTTCATTATTATTGTGACATTAAGAAGCAAAAATGTTAAAAGAAAATTATAGAAATAGTAAAATTAAAACTTTATTTTCAAAATAAAACAAAACATTTTAAATATTTATATCTATCTATCTATCAATCTATATCTATATATCATATCATATCATATATATATATATATATATATATATATATATATATATATATATATATATATATATATATAAAGATATATATGTATAAATAGATAGATATAGATATAATTTTTCAGTACATAAATAGGAGATATTAATTAATAATATTTCTTTCTTATTATTGGCAAAGATTTTAGAAAGTTTTTTTTATAGAATTAAAATGAACATTCAAATCAAGAAATCACTATGAATAATTAGAAACATCTAATTTATTTTATTTAAATCAATAAATATCAGTATGTTTTAATAAATTGAACTAAATGCGTGTAATGTATCATGTTTACATATATGTATACATGTCTATTATTGTTTATGTGCTATATCAAAAAATTTCAAAATATAATACTTCGTAAACAAAAATTAATTTATTGAGATAAAAATGAATATCCATAAATATTTTTCAGTGAAAGGATTTTTATAACTGATTTAGATGCTATAACCATATTTCATATATGTAATAAATTATTTTCAAATTATAATATTTATAAATATTTTCCTAATATAAACCTTTATTAATAGTAACTATCGTAGAATTTGATCTAGAAAAATTACCTTGAAAAGGTGTTATATAGTATAGGTAATGAAACAGCTAACATTTTGCTTTATTTTAGAAAGGTCGACTGAAAATTTATCTCTTTGATGGAGATGCTTAATAGATGTTGGTTTCCTTGAAATCTTATCACCCAATAATTTTGTTTGTCCTGTAAAAAGATAACTAGTCAAAACTCTGTTTTTCAACGAAATGGAAAATTTGAGTTTTCTTTATTAATAATATACTTATTTATTGCAACTTAAATCATTTTACTATAATTTATTGATTTATTTGATTATTTCCTTAAAAAATCCCATTTTTTTAATTCAATTTTACTTTATTATTTAACATTTGAATATGATCAAAGTAAATTACTTTTCATCTTCACACAAATATTGTTATATTTAATGTAAGCAAAGATATTTTAGAAAATTATTTTGTTTGTAATTTTCAATATTCTTCAACCATTATCTAAATATTATCGAAAAATGTTTAAGTTATTTTGAACAGTGAAATATGTGTTTTACAAATAATTTGTTAAATTCTAAAAATTTTAAATGAAACAATTTATTTGTATTTTTGAAATTTGATTTTGTAATTCCAACAGCTAAATATATTATATAATTTCTTTTTTTTTTGGGTGATTCATTTTATTTCTTCCAGTCTAAATTTTAAAGCATTTTAGAGTGAAATTAATGCTTTGTAAAAATGTTCTTACTCTTCTTTTTTAAATGCTTGTTATTTAATTTTTTTGATCCCTAGAACTACTTAAAATGTGTAAGCAATGCTTCTTTTATTATAATGCAAGAAAATACTAATAATAATATGCAAGAGAAGTTTTTAAGCTTTTTTGTAGCAGCAATTTCTAAAACATTAACGATCAATAAGATGAAACACTTTATTTTGATGATGTTTAACAAAATTAGTATATAATATTTACACACACATATATAAATATAATTGTATTACCCTCAGTCTCTGAGAGATAAATGCAACATATTTAACACATAAACACACATGCGTATGTATGTGTGTGACTAAATTAAATGTTTTATATATTTCTTACACTGATGGTGGCACAATAACTTTCTAAAATTAAAATTAAAATTTTGCAAATATTTACCATTTGTAGAGTAAAACAAAATAATTTACATTTTATTTATTAGAAGTGTGTTTGTTTGAAAATTTGGTGAAAATATATTATTAATGTAAATAAAAGAAATATTACAGTGGATCTTTTTTGTTTATCAAAATCGAACTAATATCTATTTGATAATTTATTATTTAATTACTTTAGTACCCACAATAGTTACAAATCATACTAAAGTAGTATTTAAATATTTGCATATAAATAATTTTATGAGATGGTTATTTTCATTAATAAATATTTAACAAATAGAAAATGCCACTTAATTTGCATTTCAATATAACTGGAATTATATTATAAATATTAAACAGATAGGTGAGACCAATAAATTTTCATTTAAATGTAACTTAATTAAATTCTCCTGCCTACTGTTTTCTTTATTTATTCAAATGAAGTTGAATAGTTGAATTTTCAAATAAACATGTGGATTTAGAATTATTTTTACTTTACATTACATCTTTATTTTAAAAGGAAATTGTTATACGGCCAAATGAACAAAAGCTTTCAGTTTTTGCAAGTATAGTTAAATTAATGAAAATGTTTTCCATTTCATAATATAATATATTTAAAAAGTTGAAGATATTTTACAATTTTTGGTTAAATTAGTGAAATAGATAATTTAATTATTATATGTTTCGTACAGAATTGAGCACAGATTTATCTACTGAAATAAACATCAGATAATTAAATTATTGGAAATTATATAATTATTTTTAAAAGAAAAAATTCGTAATTATTTTGTCAAACAAATTTATACAATACAATACAGATATGTGAATGTGTAACTATATTAACTCTTTACAGAAAAAATATGGTGCGAATAGGTTAAAATGCTTTATATTAAGAATTTTGATTGTTAAAACTTATTAAAAGAAACTGGACCAGTCAAAAAAAGATAATATTAAGAGGCAAATTAACATAAAATAAGAAAATATAATACATAATTCAATATAATTATGTTGCATGATTAATTATTTATATAATAGTGTAATATTAATAAAGTGTTGAGTTTACTAATTCAAAGAATCATCCCTTATTTAGCAATTTACTATGTGAATAACTTTCTAGGAAACGCCGGAATGAAAATTTCGGAAATTTTACCATATTAAACAAAAACTACTAAGTGAGAAGTAAAACAATATATATATATTGGAAAATTTTCTCCCACAATTGAATAAATGTATTTCTAATTGTATAAGATATATAGTTTTTGTCTTGAAAACAGAAATTTCCAATTTTTTCCCCAAGAGTACAAATTTGCAATAAAGTATAAGATAATATGTGACGGGTTTTTTTAATGAAGGAAAAGTATAGAATCACGATATATGAAAAGTATAAATCAAGTACTTTTTTGGGTCAAAAAGGACTATTCAAATTTAATAGCTTTAAATAAAACAAATTATCAATATTTGGAGAATCTCAAGCATAAAAAAAGAAAATAATCTTTAAAAGTTTTGCTTAATGTGGGGAAAATTGTATTATTAATATGGACGAAACGTAACGTATGAATTGAATACTTTTAGACTTTAAAAAAGAGTGTTTAAACTAAAAGAGTGCTTGAATTTGAATTAAATGATTTTTTTATTGATAGGTATTTAGAAATTATGACTCACCGGAAACACGAAAATGCTATTCCTAAATTTAAAAATTTAATAACAATATTTAAAAGGTATTCAAAATTGCAGTAAATTAGTAAAAGCTTTATAGATTGTAATTGTATAATTCAACATGTTCTTACTAGTTTTGATTCAACAAGTGAGAAAGAAAATAATTTTATAAAAATTGAATCCTTCATTGTTGATTACACCTTAGGAAATAAAAGTAAAAAAAAAATCAATGGCAATATAAATGACAGCTAGTTTAATTTTTATAAATATACTAAAATCAGATTTTAAAATTCTAGACAGTTATTCTTAGAATATAATAATATGAAACTAAAGATAATAATTTGAAAGTTGCAAAGTTTGGTAAAAAGAGCAGACAAGTTTTTTCGGGAGAAATAATCATAAAAGTGAATACTGAGAGAAGATACCTGAGAAAAGTAAGAATAATTCAACAATCAATAAACAGAAATATAAATTTAATGATGAAAAATGAAAACAATAAACATTAAAAATTGATATCTAGAAATTACATATTGATGTTCGTTACTCATGCAAGTAATATGTTGGAAACTTCTCTGAGAAAATTTTTAAATATGGTACATAAAAATGTGAAATATTTTCAGAAAGAAAGAACCTATCAATACATAATGTTATATCTCTTTCTTATTTTTGATATGAGAGCATTCCTTGAACATTATACCTTCCATGATGGAGAACTTTCCCAATTTACATTTTAATTCTCGTTTTTTATCATATAAGGCTTTTTAAAATGTACACACATTTGTCTTACAGAAGACAAAATATGCACCAAAACTAAGCTGTTACTATAAGTTTTGTTTGGTTTCTTTTGGTCTTAACGATCATTTTTTACACACTAGGGCCAACTAGACCAGGACATAAGGTTTAAAGTGGATACCGAATCACTATAAACATTCATATCCAAGGTGAGATAGGAGCTCATAATTAACGACGAATATACCGATTGTGAAGAAAAATATCGTCAGAAGTTAAACAGAGATGTATTTTAAATATTCAATTCACTTCTCTTATTTTTTCACAATTTCTCTGATCATTTTTGAATTAAATATAATGATTTTTCTACTGATGGGTTAATGATAATTCAAAATATTATCTCAAGTCTTTTGTTCAAGTTAACTTAATAAGAAAAAAGTTGTGCAATTCTGAACAAGGTTATTACGATTTAAGAATAAAATAGTAGTTAGTGGTTAATCTAACGTTCGCTACAATTGGCTACGCTTAGTAATATTGTTAACTGGCTTAGAAAAATGCATAATAAGGTATAATTGTAGTTGACTATTAGGGGAGTTAATATTTAGAAATGAATTAAAATCTTTTTGGTTAACTGTGTTTCAGTGGCACAGTAGTTTTCTTCAGGATATAAAGTCCCGGGTTTAATTCCATGCACTGTTGAACAACCGGAGATAATGTTTCGGTTCTGTTTTCTGCATGCACGACTGTTGATGTGAGTGTATGAGAATTTTCTATGTTTCCTCCTTAACGAAATTTGAACACAGATCACCATCTATTAAAAGTCCTCCAGATGGCTATTACGTGGTAAATGGTAAAATGCTTTACAACAGCACTGAGCAAGGTACCATGCGGTATTAAAAAAAAAAACTTAATTGAATATAAGCATAAAATTTACTGTACGACGTTTTGGTATTGGAAATAGCCCAAACGTAAAGTGTGCTTCAAGTTAAACTGTTATTTATGTTTATTTAAATTATTTCACTTGTTCTGACTGAAGTGGTTTGATAAAAATTTATACTCGAATAAGTCCTTGACGAATAAGTTATACAAAAATAACGAGAATTTTTTAATGTATTTATACATTAATTACGTAAACATAATTTTCATTATTATTATAGAACATTGTTAAAAAAAATCTCGACATTAAAATAAAGCTACTAAGTCTAAGTGCCTTTGTACAAGAAATACATATTTTTTCCTGGTCTGTTTTACAGTGCTGAAATTAAATTGTTTGTACAATAATATCATTATGCGTAAAAATTTTGTTTATCTATAGCATATCTATAATAACAATTTAAATCACTTTTTAAAAACTTTTAGGACACTAATAAGGAATTTTGTTAAATTATTTTAGTTTCCTTAGACCATAAAAACTTTCAAAATTTATCTTAGGAAAATCTCCATTGCGTAGATATAAAATTGACCGTAATGACTCTTAAAAAATTTTTGTTAAAATTTAATACGGTAAAATTCGTATGCCACTTATAAAATATTATTAAATTACTACAGTTATAAACAATAAAAAATCCTCTGTAACTTTATAGTTAGACTGATTTTAAGCCTCTTCATTCTTTGATTATTATCGCATAACAGAAATAAGACTTATCATACTTATTTTGAGCAAACCTCTTGATAAGATATTATAGATCTTTTGATTTCTCTCTCTTTTCTAGAACACATAAACATTAATTAATATTAGTTTAATGTAAGAAATGAAATTAATTGCATTAATATTTTAATGTAATTTACTTAAATCATTCATTAATGAATTTTACTCATGATATTAAAACATTAACAGTAGTTAGAAATTGATATTTTTAAAGTATTTTTTCTCATGGATCAAAAGTATGGTAAATGAATTTTAAAAAAAAGTATTTTACAATAAACTAAATGCATTTTGAATACCTAAGGAAAGCAAATAATTTAAACTTTAAGAGAAACAATTTCAGTCTAAATATCTAGTTTTAAGTATTAAATCGAACAACAAAAATAATTAATGAGTGATTCACTTAAGATTTAAAACATTTACAATAATAATGAAATATTGCTCCATAATTTACAGAATCATATTTTTAACACTTGTACTTCTCATTAACAGGAACTCCAAAATCATTTAAATTTAATAAATATTTTATGATAGTTAAGCTCACTGAAATGTTTTCATAAATCTAAGAATGGGTGGGTTAAAAATTGGTTATGATTTTGACAAAGACAACTTTTAAATAGCTCTTTAGTTCGCTATTTCGAAGAACGCTGTAATTACTAGATATTCAATTATGCTCATTTATTGTAATTAACATACAAATTAGTTTATTTCACAACCGTGACAAATGTTTTTATTTGTTTAAGTCCGTAAACTGTTCTTAAACATTCATTAATTAGTTAATTATGAAAGTCATTATTTAGAAAAAATTCAAGTTTATAAAAAATAAGTTTGCTCAAAAATTCTATTTGTGAAATTTAAAATTCAAATAAATGGAGTTAGTAGAAATACTATGAAAAATGTGCTTTTACTAAACAACTAAAATTTATGGAATTTCAAGTTATAATTAATAAAATTTATTAAAACAAAAACATTTTTCCTGTTTGATATAATGAATTCTATGTTTTAAATAGGACACAAATTATATACATTAAAATCTATGAAAACTATTAACAATAGTTGATTTCTACGTCTATAATTTATTAATTTCAAAAACGTGACTCAATATGTAAGTAAATTTTAATAATTTACCTTACTTACATTTGCTTTAATTATATTAACATAGACTTTATGATACAGATCATTAATATGCATGAAATTGAAATTATAGTGATTTCTTCTGAAAAATATTTGTTGTGTATTATAATTCATTTTTTATTTTATTCTCAATCGTTATTTTAACTACAATACTAATTTTAAACTATTTTTGTTGAAAGAAAATAAGTGGCATAACGAATAATATGCATTATGCTTGAAATGTGTAATTCAAATATCAGAATTAATTTTTCCTATTAAAATGTCTTGTCAGATAATGTGTTTTAAGGAATAAGTACGCTAAATAGCGTTACTTCACAAAAATTTCTGTATCATTAAAGTACGTGGTAAATAAACTGAAATGCCACTTTTAAGGAATTTCTATAATTATCATTAATTGAAAGAATATTTTTTATCTTAAAATACAGCATATTTAATTTCACTATCATTTTTTACAATTTCTCATTAAGCAATTATTATAACAATTAAATTAATGATCTTTGGTTTTTCTCTCAATTAAAAAACAATTAATGTTTGCTAATTAGCTCTTTTAAAAGCGATTTGGTTACAAATTAGTTGGATATATTTCTTTTCTTTCAGTTAACAAAATTTTTCAATTTACTTAAAGAAATAACTAAAAATAATTATTGTGTGGTGTGAGAGCATTTTACAGTAAAATATTATAATCTAATTTCTTTCAGTAAATTAATAATATATATATATATATATATATATATATATATATATATATATATATATATATATATATATATATATATATATATATATATATATATATATATATATATATATATATATATATATATATATATATATATATATATATATATATATATATATATATATATATATATATATTAACTATTTTTGATTTCCAAAAGTTTAATTTTTAGTTATTTAGAATTTGGAAGTTTTCATAATTATTTATATGCAATTATTTGTTTATACTTTATTGCAGTTTTTTTTTTAAATTATAACTAACTTTTTTAGTTATTAATTGTCCAGCAGTGAAACCAAATGGTCTCTACATGGGGGTAGTTTCAATTGTGGATGTCTCAAGTTGTGGGAGTCGGTCTCGTTCCATTCTGCTGATGTGAAAGTTTAGTTGCAGTAGAGCGTTTTACTAGAGAACACCATGCTTTAGCCATCGATACATTTTTTTTTTTAAAAATAGCGATTATGTGATATTAACACAACGGCAATTTTGCTTATGATTCAATGTTCCTCCTCGTGGACCAATTCCATTTCAATAAATAATTTTTTGTAATTTAGGAATTTCTGAAATATGGAAATACAGAATAGCAAGGAGACTAAGGTATTCCCAAATGATGGTAAGTCTCCTGAAAACGTCGATACTGTACGAATTGCTTTCGGATTAAGTCTCGGGCAATCAGTGAATCTTCATGCTCATTTTTCTTTGTGCTTTAGTGGTGTTTGATAGGTCAGTTAGGCTAATTCTTCATGACCGCAAAATTTACATCATCAGGGTACTGCAAGAAGGTTAGCTTTTGCAGAATCAATATTAAGTCTGGTAACTGAAAGCCCTGAAATGATTTTGTTGACATCTGAGGGGGCTCACTTCAACGTTAATGGTTGTAATAAACTGAACTTTTGAATATTAATCTCTTTATAACTCACAAGTATTACATCAACGGCCTCTTAACAGCCTTTTTTTAAATGTCTGGGCTTCAATCTAAGAAACAAGAGTCATAGTGCCTTATTTTTTTTAATAGAACGGCTGTACTGTGATGGTTAATTCCGAAGTCCAACTGATAATGATCCATGACTTCCTTTTTACAGAATTACATCACAGTGAAATTCCTCGTGAGAGGGTTTGGTATCAGAAAACTTTCTCATACGACTAGTGCGTTTATAAGCGAACCAGGAACAGTATTTTTCGGTAGGCTGATTTCAATCCCGTGTAATATTCTTTGGGCGGCACGTTCTACAGATTTAGTATTTTGTATTTTTTTATCTTTGGGGCTATCTTAAGAGAACAGTGTACGAAAATAACCCTAAAATTAGGAATATTCAAAAGGAAATGCATGCTATCCCACACCAAACATTTGAAAGATAACTTTACTGACAGACTTGAGCAGTGAAAAAAAATGAGGATCATCATTTGACAGATGACATTTTTCTTTTATAATGTTTTCTAAGCATATCACAATTTAAAATGTTTTGCTTGTAAATAAAATAGAAACTACTTAAATGTCATGCGTATTCACTGAATTATTCAATTTCCAAGCTCGAAGATTTTCTTGCTGGAAACTGTATATGGTTTAAGTGATAATTCCTAACTTTGCTTTTATCCACATTATATACTCAAAATTCAGTTGTATATTTAATTTAAGAGAATGATAATATAAAAATATGTCTTCAAGTTATACTATATATTAAATAAATATACCATGGTGTGATAAAAAATATTTTTTGAAAGAATGATCGGAAATGAATAAATGCCTTTGCTATAATATTTTAAATAAATACTGCAATCCATTAACTTAATATGTCTCAAATATTTAAAATATATAGGTGTAAGTACAGACGAGTTTAGAGATTTATAAATTACTTAAAATTGTGTGTGTAAAACAACTTCAAGTACGGACACACTATAGGAGCTAACATTGAAGCATTACACATGTAGGACATTTAAAATTTTCTACTTTTAAATGCTTTTTTCATTCTACTCATTACTTATTTTGTGTAATTGTACTTATTTCAAGTAACAAGTTAATAGAAAGAAATATTTCCAAATTTAATTGGCTGTTACAAGCATTATTGAATTTTTTTTTGTACACCGACTGCTGCTTATAGCATTTTGTCTTCTTACTGATTCTTTAAAGCTGCCAATCATCACATTTAATTATATAAATGTCTTTTGAAATATCTATCTATCTATCTATCTATCTATCTATCTATCTATCTATCTATCTATATATATATATATATATATATATATATATATATATATATATATATATATATATATATATATATATATATATATATATATATATATATATATATATATATATATATATATATATATATATATATATATATATATATATATATATATATATATATATATATATATATATATATATATATATATATATATATATATATATATATATATATATATATATATATATATATATATATATATATATATATATATATATATATATATATATATATATATATATATATATATATATATATATATGTATATATATATATATATATATATATATGTAAAACAAAAATAAGAAGTAATCCTTTTATGAATGTAAATAATTTAAGAAGTAACATATCAGATTTTTCTTTAACTGTTAGCTTGCATATCATAATTTACTTTTTCTGATTCTTATTTTAAAAAAATGAATAAGTAAAATTGAAACTCATTGTTTCAAGGCATAAAACTTTATTCAAAATATTTTCTTAAATTTCGATCAATTGTAGAAGCATCCAATTTTGAAAAAAACCGCGTTTATTTTTTCATAATAAAATACGATATTTTTTTATTCTTTCCAGCTTTCATTTTGTTTTTAATTACTTCTCGTAAAAACTGTATTTCATAAAAAAGAAAAGTAATCATATTTACCTTCTATTTATTTTATATTTGATATTAAAAATTCTTAATAGCTTCTTTAAATTAAAGGTAAAATATATTTAAATAGTATTAATGCATTTATATCTATAGTGATTAATTTTTTATATTTAATTATAAATATGTTTTAGTGATATCAAACTTGTGTGCATTAAAACAAGTTTAAATAATCATGGTTTGTTTGAAAGATGAAATCTGGATACGTAAAATTTAGATAATTTTCTATTTAAATGCCAACCATTCAAATGCATGAATAATTTAAGGGTCTTCTCTGAAATTAAATCAAATTTGCTTCACTTTGGGAGAAAATTTGATGTTGAATTTAACAACCTCATACATAATTTAACATTTAATTGATTGCAACTCATTTAATTATCTATACTTAAATGCACTTCGTTGCAGAAAGTGAGATCTTTTCTGAAGATAATTAAATTTAACAATACGTATTCTTAGTAACTTATGTACAAAGATACTTAAATGAATATATAATTTAAAGCTAAACATGGATTTGAATGTTTATTATTTAAAAATAAATTAATTTATAAAACATAAATAATTTAAATGTTCTATATTTGTAATGTAATTGAAATTTTCACTCAACGTGATTTACTAAGACTTTAAGAAATAATTTATCTAAATTTATTTAGTATACTTACCAAAAGATTCAAGAGTTAACTAAATAATTATTTGAAATTTTTTTTAATTTATAAAAATTTTAATCATACTTTATAACAAAAAAATTTTTCGTATTTAATCACTAGAAAAATAAGACATTTTTATAACATTTATTTAGTAATGAATTATTATAACGTATACAGCAGATGAAATTTACATTATATTACTTAATTGAAGTATGAATCTATAATTCGAACAATTAGCTAAAAAACAATAAACTCATGAAAAATATCTTGCATTTTGAAATTTACTAAAACTATCTTAATAATGCTGTATTTTTATACTTGTGTTTGCTTGAAATATGTAACAATTTATTACCTGAAGTTAGAAACAGCATTTTTAATTTATAAATAAATGAAAATTTTATACACCAGTTGTTTTTTTTTTCAATTATTTTTTAAACTAATTGTTACAGATTTTATCTTATTAACATTATTTGTTTTTTTCTCTTCACCTAATCAATTTATCACCTGCAATCAATTTATGCATTCAGTAAAAATATTCAATGCAATAACGAAATAGCGACGTATTCTAACAGATATACGAATTGCAGAAATTGCAAAACAACATTAAATCAAACATGATAAATAAAATCTGGAAAACGGAAATGTAATGTGTTAAGATAAATATATTGCACTAATCTTAGACTCACAAAATAAAAGTGTTGCAAAATAACTATCAAATTTTCATTAAAATTTTATTCATAGCCTGAGAAATTTCTGTAATTTACCATACATGCTAATTTCTGTTGAGAAGAAATAATACTTTTACACTTAATTTGGTCCAAAGAAAGCTAGTCAGAGCAGACTTTGTCATCTAAAAATTGCATAACATCCATTCTTCATGTATATTATCCAAATATCAGCATCCAACACTTTTAGAACTCTCAGGGAGATTATACATACCAGGAATTAGCAAATATGAAGCTGACATATGGAGAACTAAAATGGAATGAGTGTGAAGCATGAGAATTGCATCAACAGCGCTTTCCGACTCGCTGCATTCCAAATCATCCCATTGTTTCCAGTGTTGATCGATGAGTGCAAAAAGTCGGTTTGTTTCTTATCTCAAACAAACACTTGTAAGGGTGGCAAACTAACTCATCGATTTGGTATTGCAATAAAACAAAAAGTACTAAAAGTATCTTTTCATTTATTTTTGCATACAAAAGTTACATATTTACAGTTTTAGTTTACATAGTTTTGACTATCATATTGAGCAAGTAACTCCAGACATTATCGATACACTGGGTGAACTTAATTCTGATTTTTCTCTTCACTCTCGTCAGCACATTGGATGTTATGTTGGCCATTTTTCTTTGAATGCTTCTCTTTTATGGTCTTTTAAAGTTTGTGAGTGATTAGTATAGACACGGAACTTTAAAAACTGTTACAAAAATTAATTGCATGGGACTAAATCGGGAGAACACCTTGACACTCCAAATCATTTGTTATTGGACTGAGAACAGATTTCGCAACACAGCCAACTATGCCCTTGAAGTATAGGTTGTTGTTCCTTCTCCTAAGCCATGGACCCTCTATTCCTACTGATGAGATTGCACAATTTAAGGTGACGCGTGGTGAATGCCAATGTCTCTTATACAGATCTTCGGGGTTGTTGACAGTCTAATATATTATACTTCGTTTATTCACAATATCGGTCTAATAGAAATGAAAATCATCACTGAAAAAGAGAAGTGTCTCTTGAGGTATTTGATCAAGAATGCTTCATGTGGATTTCTTCGTGCATTAAAATCACATTCGGAAAATTAATGCACAATGACCAACTTGTTTGAATATAAAGAAAGTTCATTATACAAACTTCGCCTCACAGAAAAATCTGAAATTCCAGGCGCTTATTATCTTGTTTTCCATAAAGTTATTTTATGTGTTAATACGTTGTACTGAGTACAGAACATACTACCATGCATTTAATGTATAGGACTACGTAAATTCTATGCACAACGGAGGTGTAAAAATCTCAAATATATTTAAATATTCATATGTTTTCATCAACAGTTGCACTCGAGTGGATCATTTTACACTTCCTGAAAAAGTGTAGAAAGATTATACATTACAGGAATATTTAGAAGACACGTATTTTAAACTTTTTCATAATAATACTGTTGCTTTTCTTTGGGTTTATTATTTACTTTCTAACAGTTCTTGAAGTGCTAAAACATGTTAATACCGTATTTCCTTATATTGTTTGTTTTTGCATTACAAATTATTCTCGAGTTAGGATAAACATCTCAATTTTTCATAGATAATATGTAACTAATAATTTGCATCACAATAAAGATCAAATATAAAAAATGTATGTATTAAATGCTTAATAAATATGTACTTATTATTTAAGAGATATTTCACACAGTGTTACAAGGAAAATAATTGTCTGGGTTAAAATTTCAAAATATTTAGTCTCGTAAAGAGTATATAGAAAAAGTTGTATTAAATAAGATCCTAAAACTTTATAAAATTACTATTAAAAATATTTAATTTTAAAGATTTCAATGAAAAATATAAGAGATATAGAATTTAGAATTCATTATCAGCTCCTAAGTATAGAAGCATTGTACATATTGCAATCATATTGAATTAATTTACTTGTAAATTCACACAACAGAACAGTAAAATTAGCTTACATGTAAAAGTGTTGTTAACAAGAAAATAAGTTTAAATGCTGCTCTTTGGAAATTATAAGAAGACCAAGGTTGTATCCAAGATTATTAGACCATAAAGATAAAAAAAGAGGATCTAAAGAAAGTGATGTAGAATGCTAGTAGGAAACTGTTGTTTCTCCAATAAAAAATATTCAATTAAAATGCTTTGAATGGTAATATTTATACAACTGGCCGTTGCAAATGCAACACCCTGAAGGAAGCATGCAAATAACATGAAATTTACAAATTGTATTCGCGGAGATGAGGTATACAACTGATTAGAATTTTTGGGCAGACGCACATCATACCCACATGTGGCGAAACTTCAAAGCGACATTTATGTCTTGAAGGTTTCAGCAATTTCAAGCTCTGTAATTGTATTTTCCTTGTAGTTTTTTTTTTTTTTTCAAAAACAAACGACTAATTATGCCTCGTAGAAAACAGCGATAATTTTTTGATCAAGTATCTGGGTTCTATAGAGGAAGGATAGTAGCCTACCGAGATTGTGGATTATCTTTCAGGGAAATCGGTAGTCGTGTTGGACGAAACCAAAAAATTTTAATGCGGATATGTGATCGCTGGATGCAAGAAGATACCAACGTGTTAGGCCGCATCCACCTTAGTACACAATTTCACGTGATGACAGGCAAACTATGCGCATGGCAATGGCGGATTGCTCAGATACTTCACGAACCGTAACGCATGAAACAGTGTCTGCGCTTACCATTCGACACCTGTTATAGTAGAGTGGTCTATCCACAAGATGCCCATTGCTTTATCTACTATTGACGCAGAGCCACATAGTCTCCATCACCAATAGTGCGATGAAAGAAGGATGTGGATGGCAGTATGGAATGACATTTTCTGTACTGACGAGTCATACTTCTATCAGCAACACCACAATGGTTGAATTAGAGTCTGGAGACATCGTAGATAGAGGATGCTGAACAACTGCATTATGCACCACCACACTAGTCTTGCACCGGGTATTATAGTATGGGGCGGTGTTGGATATCATTCTCGCTCTCCTGTAGTACGCTTTGCCAGTACTTTAAGCAGCCAGCAAGCCCCAGTAGTTTCATAAAAACTCATACTCTACTTAACTTGAAAATCTTTCAAATAATATTAAGAAAATCAAAACCTCCTACAGATCTCTTACAAGTCACAGCTGAAAAAGATGATGTGAAAGCTTTCCTCGTTCAAGAACCCCCACATCCTGAATGAAAGAGTTTTTGATTTTCCTGCGACATGGACGTACTGGACTTTGAAAAATTGCAAAGCAGCCATTATAGTTACGATGAGGGACTTTTTTTTTACCAATTTTGAGAAAATTTGACAAAAAGAAACCAATGTTGGTTCATATAACTGAGATGACAATTAAAATTAAAATTATAGTTGATTCCGAACCATTTAACATTATTTCAGCATACAATCCACCACTAAACTGCCGATCTACCGACTCTGTTCCAAACGATATTTCACTCACTCTTAACTTGATACAATTGTCAGAAAAATACAACCAGAAAATATCCTCATCTGAGCAGATCTTAATATCCACAGTTTTAACTGGAGTTATCAACATAATGATGCAAGGGGTGAACTCTTACAAGATTTTATTATTTCTAGTAACATTTTTCTTCTGAATAACTCTAATTCATTACCTACATATCTTAATCGATTACAACAAGGTTGGCCTAATTTAATTTTAGTATTCAATGGAAACTTAGTGAATACTATAGACTTTAACGTTTTAGAAGAAGAGACACTCATTGATACATATCAATCACCTTTAGCAAAGTTACCTAATGCTTGAAGATAAAAAGATACAAGACATCTTATGGAAACCACGCCAAATTTTTAAATTTGATCAATCCTTATATTCAAAATTTCCAAAAGTCTATTGATACAGCAAACACAAAAACAAAACTAGGAAACATAACTTCAAGACTACCGCGTACAATTTCCGAATGCTGCTCAAAATCTTTCAAAATCAAAAAGCAAAGTTTAAGTGTTAAACCTACTTGGTGGTCCTTATCACTGGAAATCAAAAAGAAAAAACTCAAGGCCATAAGGAGAAAAATTCAACGAGGCCAAAAAATAAAAAAAGAACAGTTCTGTAACACCTATTAAAGCAAAGTGGCTTCTTATAATAAATTAGTTAGAAATGCCCAGAAAAATGCGTGGATAAATTTCTGCTCAGCAGCAAAAGACCCATTTCGAAAAGTATACAAATCAGTGTTCAACAAAAGTATTCCACTCTCCAACCTTTTTAACCCATCTTCAAACATATTTAAAAGCTCTCAACTGGACACAGCAAATAAAATCCTTGAATATCTCTTTCCAGAGCCTCCAATTCCTTTATCCTCCTTAAAACATTAAAAAATTACTTAACAGTAATCTTGAAGATAAAAGAATCATTATGCCAACTAATAATGGTTTAGTCAGCAAGAAACAAACTACTGGTCGCCCACAAGCCTCTTGTAGTGGACCAATTCTATGGAATTTAATTGCAGATATAGCCCTTAAAAAGAACTGGAGTGATATTGGAAAACAACATGATCCAGATAGCATGATACATCTTCAAGCATTAGCTGATGATTTCACTTTCGTGGTAGTGGCAAAAAGGGAGAAAAAATTGAGCAAAGTAGCAACAAAGGCTCTAGTTGATTTTAAAAAATGGTCAGATGATAGTTTTCTTCAAATTTCGCTAGTAAAAACCAAATTTATTCTAATAGCAAAGCTTAATTGTGGTCCACAATTTTTTGGGGGAAACAACAGAGTGATGTGAAAAAGCAATTAAGCTTCTGAGTGTAATAATTGACACAAAGTTAAACTTCATAGCACATCTAAAATCACAGGCCAATAGAGCTATGGCATTACAGCAAAAACTCTTAAGGATAGCAGGAAACAATTGAGGAATTTCCCAAAGACACCGAGTCTTACTATATCTATATGTAAAAGAGAGGATTTTGGCACATGGGGAACACCATTAACAAAAAGGGCAAAACAATTACTTACTTCGATTCAAAGGAGATTTTTGCTAAACATCACTAGTGTGCTTAAAAGGACTCCTACTGCAGCTCTTCGAGTTATAACTGGAATACCTCCTCTCTACCTAAAAATAGAAGCCGAGGCAAAGCTTATAAGGCATGCAAGGACACAAATTCCTTGTGAAGTTGATCCTATTCTTCCTGCACCAAATTTGATTGAGAAAGTTATAAAAGAAGAAACAATCCACTCTGGAATCCTTCAATATTGAGAGCAAAGCAAGAATACATGAGCAAAACCATATACCATGTTACAATGAAGGCTTCCTAACAATTTTCACAGATGACTCAAAAATAGAAAGAAAAGTTGGATCTGGAATGGTCTGAACTCAGATTACAAAGTACTTGGAGTACTGGGCGAAAACTCTAGAACACAGTATACCAAGCTGAAGTCTCTGCTGTGCGTAAAACCATTCAAGTAGCTGTTTCACATCCTCTTCCAACAAACATCTGGTCAGATAGTCAAGCATGCCTTAAATCTTTATCCAATCCTCTTAACAAATTTCCTATGGTAAGAGAACTGCAAGATCTCCTAACAACAGCAGATAACTTCAAAATTGTTGGTTAAAGGCCCATCAAGGTACAGAAGGAAATGACGCAACGGACAGACTTGCAAAAATGGCTGCACTGTCAAGTAATTCTTCTCTGGTCCTAACATTACCACGTTGTCATACCAAATTCTTACTTGATAATTGGATAATGGATCGTTGGTATGAAGATTGGGATAATGGAATAATTGGAAGAAGTGTTCACGAGAGGATACCAAAAGTTAGTTGGAAAACCCTTAACTGGACTATGAATGAGCTACTTTTCTTTACGGGCCACTTACCATTTCCATCTTACTTCCACACGTTCCATATTTCTGATTCCAAAGATTGCACTTGTTTTAAGGAAGGCAACCCTCTCCACTTATTGACAACCTGCTCCTTAACATTATCCTGTCATTTAGCCATACCCAGTGAAAATTGCAAGATCATCTGGAAGAAGCGAATTCTGAAAAATCGTACAGCGAGAGTAACATTAAATGAAACAGTTGAACTCCTAATAAGCAATGAAAAACTTATTTTGTTCGATTGGGAACTCTTCTACAATTTAGCTAAGAACATGTTTTTGATCAAATTAAGATTCGGCTTTGTAAATATCAAAAAAGTTTTTTAATATGATTTAAAAATTTTAATTTAATTATGATCAAGAACTTTGCAAAATTACAATTATTATGTTAACTGTATATAATTCGTCATAGACTCTATTATATTGTCATCTTGTTTTCGTCTTTACAATCAACTGGAATTTGATTGTATGTTTAAAGACAAGTTTTAAAATAATCATGTTCAACTGTTGTAAAAATTA